>JACBWV010000506.1:2354321-2502472 GCA_013435795.1 Chlamydomonas sp. ICE-L
CTTCTCGGAAGAAGTTGGATGATTCAGACGGGGTGCTGCTGCAATTGTTTTGAAGCGACACGTACTCAGAGGCCAGTAGTTTCCAATAGCTAAAAAAGCATAAACGTAGAGTAGCAGTCGAACTGTACTCAACCCGCACTCGAGTCGGAACCCTCTCCCATCAAGGATGGTTGCTATACTTTGGCACGTATGATTTTTTTTGGACACACACAGCGAAAAAACGCCAGGATTCCTTGTCTAACAGAGCACTTAAAAGTTTATCCGCAAAATCAAAACAAAAAACTCAAATGGTTTTCGAAGTCCTAGTCACATCAGTGGACCAAGACGACGATTGCCTTTACAATTCGAGTAAAGGCAGCACAAGCAAACCGGTGCAACAAACAAACACGAACGGATAATCTCGGGTTGCGCAAACGGGACTTAAAAAGGTCTTCGCCCCGGGGACAAGATTTCTGACCTTAGGGCTGACACCCCATTCGATGCCCCCTCACGGAGGCGGCATCCCCACATTCTCGCGAGGAAACCGGTTGTCCCCCCGAAGAATGCTAGAGTCCAAAACAAGTTAAAGACTTGTGGCCAAAGGCGACATCAGCCCTAGCTTGAGCCCGTGGGTGCGCACCAGTCCTTTCATGCCAAACCCGATGGCTCTTGGAGGATGGTATCGACTATGGTAAATTGAACAAGGTTCACGGTACCAATCGGCTATCCCTCCACGAATTGACGATCTGTTTGACTCAGTTCGAGGAGCTAGGTGTTCTCAATCTGGATTACGTAATGCGTACCACAACATCGGTTACATGATTCAGAGTCGAAAAACCTGCGTTCATTAATACGATGGGACTCTATGAATTCAAGTTCTCCCTTTTGGCTAGCAAATGCAACCGAGGCCTTTACAAAAGTCATTGGGAACACCGTGTTCAGAGATTTAATTGGCAAATTCGTCGTCATTTACTGGATGATATTCTCATCTACAGCAGTAATGATGAAGACCGAAAAAACACATATCGAATTGTGTTACAACGTCTTTTGAAGATAACCACCCTCGTTTTAAACGAGAAAAGTGTTTCTTCTATAGACGGAAGTCAAATACCTAGGCATGTGCGATCCGGTGAATGGCGTCCGAGTCAACGAAACGAAGGTGCTGAAGCAGTTGACAGATTGGCCCACACTACCTCCTCGAAGAAGTTCAGCAGTCTAGGACTCTTAACTTTTTCAGAAAGTTTATCCAAGGTTACTCGACGCTCGCAGCCCCTCTAATCCAGATTTCGAATTACAGACAGGCCAGCACCGATTTCACCTGAATTGAACCGCAGTACTGACAAAATCACCGACGGGTGACACCAAGTCCGAAACACTCGGAAAACGACAGGCAGGCTCAAGGGACCTGCATTTCAAAATGTTTGGACCCCAGCCTGCCAGGAGGGCAATTACTCGGCATCAAAGAAAGTCTTACGGAGGCTCCTTGCTTGCACACCCTGACCCAGCGAAGGCTATCGGGCGGAAACGATGCTTCTGTCGTTGTACAGGGGGCGTTCTCATGCAGATGGGCGACCATAGCGTACCACTCTCACAAATTCTCAAGGGCTTGAACGAAAACTACTCCACGGGCGAGCAAGAAAAAAAAATTACTCGCAGTGTATTGGCCTTGGAAGAAGCGATGCTACCTCGAAGGTTGCACTGGCAAGTTCGACGTGGACACCGACCCGGACCCCCTCGTCACATTGCAAATCAGCCCCAGCTGAAGCAGAGGCAGGACGATTATATCTTGAGTTTTTCTCGCGTTCACGAACATAAGTGGGCTCATCCACGCATGTATAGCGGTGCTCTCACGCGTTTATGACTGGTGACTACTTATGTATCCTTAGAACTATCGGCTCTCCTGAGCCAGCTTCCCGTGGTGAGTCATATTGAGAGGACTCAGTGGCCAGCTTCCTGTCACCTACGTCTCGGTCTGATCTGTACCTGTTAGGTTCCTGTCTACGCCTCTTCAACCAACAGGTGCCCCGTTATGGGTTCTCCTGTGTCTGGTTAACGTTTATCCTTGTCTCCGGTATAATTGGTGCGTCTGTTCCGTGCTTTAATCTACTGTTCCAATCTACGGCGTGATTTCAAGCTGATAGGTTATGGGCCTCCTCATCACTACCACTGCTTTGATAAGCAACTTCCGCGAGGGCCTATGCCGGCTTTGTGAAACTTACCAAACTTAATGGTGTTTCATGGGCTAGTGGGATCCGCAGTGTAATTGTGAGCAAGGGATGGACCGAATCCTCCCAACGGGGGGAAGGTTCCTCTGGATTGGCTAGACGACTGTGACGCCAGCGGCCTCTGCTGCCGGAGAGGAGGATTCCTTCCGCCATCAAGGAAGTAACCCCCCGCGTCAATCCTCAACTTTACGTTCCTCTCTTCAAATGTTCGACCGCCTTTCCTCTGATGTTGAGGATTGCTGATGAAGCTGGGTTTTAACAGGACCAAGATAATCCGTTGTGCATCCAGACCCGCAGCTACTTCGTCCTTCAAGTATGATGAAGGACTACTCTATACTACTGATGATGAGGGGACTTGAAGAGAGTGCTACGAGTGCGACTTCGGTGGCGTGACCCCATCTGCTGCAGGCCACTCGTTTCTTTGAGCTTCCGATGTTCGCCTGGTGTCTGAGCTGATGATCAGCAGATGCATACTCGAGAGCTTTCGCCTGTGAATCCGCCTCAGCTTGTCGGCCCTTTGAGCTGTTCCCCCCGCTTACTCGGAGGTGGCTAAGCCACTTTCTTGAAGGCTTTGTTCTTTTCTCTGCATCTGCCGCCCAATGGAGCGTGGCCTCCCTGGCACCAACTCGCTCTCGCGAGGCTGCTGGTTCCTCTGCACTGCAGCACCTCTGCTGCTGGTGAGCCTCCTGAACCCCGCCTCCGCCGTCCCCGGTGATCTGCCTCCTGCCCCTGGCCCTCCTCCTACTATGCTTTGGATAGTACTGGGGCGGGGGGCTTCATCGAAATCTTGGTGGCATCTGCTCACTGGTGGATCTCCTCCGACTTTGAACTTGCGGGACTCCGCCTGAATCAGCGGATCACGGAATTTTGTGAGTGGACGCGGTATATGACCGCCTCTTTGTAACGTCGGGATGATATGCAGGCTACAATGGGCAACATTTAGTGTGAGACTGAGGGCATCGCCGAGTGATGGCTTCTCTGAGCTTGGTACCCTAGTGTCCGTTCTTGTTCTTGGTCCAGTACTTCTGTGATTTGTAATCCCCATCATGGTGTTCCTTTGGGTTGTACGAGGCGAGTGAATCACGAGAAGCCTTTGTTATCATTTTGTGCGAGGCCTGTCCCTGTGTCCCTGTTAGCTCGATTCGAGCTGCTTAGAGTGTAAGCGAGGTCCATTCTGTGATTAGGAACAAGACGAGAAAACCAGCGCCGGCAAAATCGATTGAAGCGCTGGTCTTTGCTGCGAGTATTTAGCTTGGGTGGACGAGTTGGAGGTTCGTAGAGAGTCAAGGTCGCTGTAGTGTGGCTTCGCAGTGCCCTGGTCTGCGAATTGGAGCTGGTTCTATACCCTCCTGTCATGGTGAGTCAAGTCGGTTAACTCTAATCCTTCCTGCACGTTCGGTTTCGAAGTGCACTGCGCTCTCGAACGTCAGATTCAGGGGTGTTTAACTGATTTGCTCCGCTGGCGGGAACAATAGGAGGAAAACGAATGATGGGTCAAGGTATACATGGACTTGGTGCCACCGGAAGCCTCGGATATCCTGTTGATGGTGGATATCCGGAAGAAAACGCAGATCTGACTGCCTAATTGTTCCTTCGTAAGTACCCTGGCTCATGCGTATCGCCCTTCAGAAAATAGCGGCACAGGGCCCTTCTGACTCTGTCGGATTAGGTTTCTTTCGCATTGTTTCGGCAGGTCTCACTGACTCCCATGCTGGACATCCGTGTCACTCAGCTCCACGCCATGGGAAACCATTGTGAATGGGATCCGTTTGATTGATCCGATTTGAATCGCTGCGATCCGGTACCGGTATATGATATGCTAACAACAGACTGTGATACGGGTCTTGTCTGGAGGCATATCGGTCCTCTCGACGATTTTGGAACTTTGGCGCCCCCAACAGTCCGACCCAGTCATCCTGTTGTCCCGCAAGGACGCTCCCCAGTTCCTGCCAATGCTGCGTTTCATTGTCATCGTGGGCAGGATCTGGTTACTCAAGGGTTCTGGGTTCCAACAAGCGACGTCTGGATTGTCACTTGGGGCCCATGGCCTCAGCAAGACAGACGACCCACTCGAGGATCGTGTTTACGAAGTGCAATCCGGACCTCGTAAGACCCAAGCCTGTGCAACGGTTACCAAGCCGTGCCCATGGCCTTTTGGCCCTTCCAGGTTGCTAACTCAGCGTCGCTGGCCCCGAATCCTTGCAGGCCATATTGATTGGTATGCTTGGACAAGAAAGTAGGAGGTCGGGCTCTGGTCTTGGGGTACTCCGTTTGCACTGCGGGAAATTTTCAAATGTTGCAGCCGGAGCCTGTCCTGAGGGTGTCATGACATGTTTATTCTGGAGCTGGGAAAAAATAGTCATGCAACAGGTGATAAATCAGGGGGAATCTTTTGTCACTGTGTTAGTCGATCATGCATTTCTGAGACTGGGGCCCAGCGAAGGTTAATTGGGTGATGGGTGTGCTTCAAGCGGTCTGTGGGTCAGGGTTTCTTATTGTGTTATGTAGTGATGTAGTTACCCAACACCAATCACATTTAACCAATTTTTCTCTACATCCCACACGGGTCCGGTGAACCTCGATGTCATTAAAAATAATGCTGTTGCCCATGCTCACACAACTGCAAGATTTACATTGTTGTGATAGTCTGGTAGTTTGTACGTTCCACAGGCAGGGCTTCATCCTGTTCGTGGTCTGTTCCCCTGCCATCCAGTGAAATTGTGTACAAGGTTTGCTGTAGGACCTTGGTCACAGTAACCCGCGTACGTTGGCCGTTTGTATGTGGTCGTGGCTGTGAAAGAGAGTAAGGGTTTATCCTTTAGCTTTTGCTCTTGTCTAGTTGATGAGATGGTGGAGTTGTGATCCCTACCACTGGGCCCTGATGGTAGAAAAAATGTGGCCTAGGCCGGGCTGGGCACCCTGTCGGATATGATGCATGCACAACCTTGTAAGGAATGAGGGTTTGGTTTCAACTTACCCCTCCTCTCCAACAGGTGCAAAAGTTCTAGATCCCATGGAGTGGGCTTGTCAGAAAGGCAAAGGAACGATCCCGTTTTCCTAAGACAGCATAACTAGGAATCCGTGCCCCATTACAACGCCTTCACGTTGGACTCGATGGGGCCATTTAATATTAGGGCTTGCGTTGGGAGTTTTATGTTGCTGGTCCTCACGACGCAAAAGGTACTACTCTGGCTATGATGCTGAGGTCTTGTGCTTGAGAACAGGGCTGAAGTCCCCTTAGCATTCAACTACCATCTCAGATTGATGACTCAGCTGCATGGATGTGTTTTCAAGTGTCTTAGTCTGACAGGGCTAAGGATTTATAGTGAAGTGTTCGAGGATTGGTTAAAATCGGTTGGTATCTGTGCATAATTGTCCATAGGCTAAAAAACACTGCTACACAGACGGTCGTGGCGACTGTGGAACGGTACATGGGTTCCTTCAGAGAACGTCCAGGATCATTCACTTGGAGTCTAACCTCACTAATCTTCTGGCCCTACATGCCTTCCTCGCCGTGTTTACCAGGTTAACGCAACCGGCTGCCTAATCCAGGGTGACAAGACCTTAGAGTCTGTTCTTTGGGGTCTACCTTATGTATTCGTTTTTGCGCGTGTTCGGTAGAGGTGCCCATGCAATGTGGGGGGTACCATTAGTGGAAATGGGAAGCTGGCCGCAATACGCTTGACGAAAAGGGGCGTATCTGGTAGACTGGTTTGGTTATGGAGAGGGGGAGGAGAAGGTGTCGTGCGAATGAGTGATTAAGGGGGTGGTTAGTATTTGTTGTGGGTTTCTCTGAGAAGATAGTGTAGCGCAGTGGTAGAGAGGGGCGTGATGTGCTCTTCTATGAACAGTTTAGTCTATACTTATTCCCTGGCTCTTTCCCTCGATGGATCTAGGGGAGAGGTGCGCTTAGTTATTATCGTCGTCACCCCCTGCCGCTTCATCGTTAAAGGGCTTGATACTACTGGACAATGTCCTGGGTCCCTTTACCAACCCCGATTGTTGACCGCTTACTGGTCATGGATGACGATCGCCCAGGGCCAGGTAATGAGGTTGCTTGTAGATCGGCGTGCGGCGGCATTGGTCCCCCAGGGGGGTCTGATGTTTCCTTCAGCTCTAATTTAGGGGGAATTATTCGAAATACTCAGGGGGTCGCCCGTTGCCTTCCTCTGCGCCTTGTTTTCGTCGGTGACGTTCGTAGGATTAGGACATCCTCGGGTCATAGTGGAACCTATCAGGTCCACTGCCCACTAGTCGCCACCCCCGTCCACCTATTCGGATAGCTCGCGGGAGTTGGTGATCACTTCACCCCCTGCTATAAAAACACTGGTGGTTTATAACGGGTAACCAGGCATTGCGATCGATGTGGTGGCCGTCAACAGATTAGTGAGGTGATGACCGGGGGGTCGGAGGGGAGTAACAACCAGCGCGTGGTCAGCGAAGGCGGGGTCACTGCGAGAATACTGCGTATGGCTGGGGTGTTCCAGTGTACCCAGGCTTCGACATTTAGAGGCAAAGGAGGCCGTCTGGTTCAACCCGCATGAGTTGCCTGCGCTGGGGCTTTAATTACCGGTTACTCGTACTGACTGCTGATGAAACCTGCTTGAATCCACCCCAAAATCTAGCCGCATAGTAACAAGTCACTGCTTGTAAGTGGGGGCTTTTATTTCTACCTCTACTGAACTCTCTTATAAAGCTGCAATGTTACCTACCAACCCTGACAGAGATCTCTGGCTGCAGGCTATGAAGGATGAGATGGCCTCCCTCCATTCTCATGGCAACTGGGTCCCTCACGTCCACAGCCTCCTAGGAAAGATTCTCTCTGGCATATGGTTGTTGTCAAGAAACATGGGTGATGGTTCGGTTTGCTTTTAAAGCTCGTTTTGGTAAGGTCGTGGTTGTCTGCAACGTCTGGGCTTGGCTAACCATAAGAGGTGGGGTATACTCGAAGAGGCGGCGCCAAGCCCGTCTCTCGTAAAGCGGATCTTGGAGGCGTGTGCTCCTTTCTGCCATCACTCATAGGAAGAATTTTTGTGAGGCAGCTAGACATCACGACTGCATTCTTGAATGCAAAGCTGGACCCCGGTGGTCAGACCTGTTCTGTTACCAGCCTGAGGCTTTCAGAACTTGGTCCTGACCATTGTTTCCCCTTGTGTGTAAGCTGATTAAAATCTCTTTATGGTTTAAGCAGGCCACCCCAGGGCTTGTAGCAAGAATGTAAAGCGGTTTTTGGTTGCCCACGGTTTTTACCATGTGGGCAAAGCTGGACCTGCTCTTTTCAGGAGGGATCTACTGGTGGGTGGAGCTATGTCCTGACCTATGGTGGATACTTTATCTGTCTGTTTAGTGAGCTGCATATGGTAGCCTTGGCTGATCAAGGCTATGGAAGCAGCCTGGGTGGGAAGTCCAAGAAATGGGTGTACCTGTCCAGTTCCGTCATTGGACATGACTTGTAACACGTGATTCTGACGGCCAGGTGTGGTTTAAGATCGACCTACTCCAGAAGCATCCTACATTGTTTGAGCTGGTGGAGCAGTTTGGTCTCACTGCTGCTAAAAGAAAAAAAAAGGAACCAAAGCCCAAGTTTTGGTCAGTTCACCGGTCCAAGTGCGACTTGTCACTTATCCTCCTGGAGAACCTCTGGCCTCTAATAGCCACCACGTCTCTTTGTGGGGGCTCTGCTGTACCTGGCTACCTGGCACAAGGCCTGAATTTCTTTTGCTGTTACCTACCTGGTCCAGGTTATTATCCTGCTCAAACCACACTTGCCCCCGGGGCTGCCTTGTGGGGGCTCAGCCAAGGCGGCTTCTCGCGCGGATCTAGTGGGGGGACCACTGCTATCGGTTCAGTGATCTTGATAGTTGTTGGAGAGAAATTCCCATGGCTGGGCCCCACACCTGTACCCTCCCAGCCCGTGGTTTCTCTTTGACTGTACGTTAGTGACTCATCCTGTGCTGATGATGGGTCTGACGGAGATAAACTTACAGAGGCTGGCTATGCCGTTTTTCTGCGCATAAACAGAATTAATGAGGGGAGGGCGCCTTGTTGAACTGGAATAGCAAAAGAAAAGTGCAACGCCACAGATACGGTTGCTTCGTTAGTGCCGTCCAGTTGAGCTGAGGTATCAGCAACAAACAGTAAACTAAAACCGACTGCCAGGGAGGGGACATGTTTCCACCAAGTATCTCACCAACAATAAAAAATGGCAACAGGCGGCGCTTGTCGACCGTGGCACCAGGCCGGTAGAACACATGTGTCGGTCAGGTCTTGAGGCTCAATTTGGTATGACTCCATTGACAGTTCCAGCGCCCTCCCTCAGCAAAGACCATTGATGGCTCCGCACTATATCCAGAGAGCTCTATGGATGATGCCAGGGTAGAGGAGGGTCAAACTAAGTGTTCACTAAGACCTGGGGCCTGAAGTCCCCGCTTCACCTGAAGCGCCCTTGGACCCAGGAGTGTAGAATGCTGGCGTTTCAGTCGCAGGGTTGGAAGTGACTGCAGTGTCCCGGAAACCAATTTGTGGTGGTTACATGTTATTGCAGGGAATTTTGGGGTACAGGTATTCTGGCATGGAGGGGGACAGTTAGAGGGTCGTTAAGGTTGCGGGTAGGGCAGAGAGGCACATATGCCAACGGGAACAATATCGGGGGTATGTAACGAAGAGAACCGGGTGGATCAGATACCTGTGGCACGAGGGATGTGAGATATGAGTGTGTCTCTCGTATAGAGACCAGTGGGGGGGGGCAAGGGAGAGGGCCTGGGCCCGGGCTGCCAGACGCGTCCCGTACACACCCGTTCGGGGGTCAGTGGGGAAGTTTCTCTCGATTGGGGAGGGGGCGGAGTTCGTGAGTTGGGTATGGGGGGGGGGGGGGGGTTTAAGGTGGGACAGATAGGGCGAGGGCAACCATTTGGCCATAGTGAGTAGTACGATTGGTGCTGTCCCGCATGTGTCGATAGGTGGATTGAATCAGATGATCCGCCGGTGCTTCGCACGCGGTTTATGACTTGGGTGACTACTTAGTACTACCCGTAGAATATCTCGGCTCGCCTTAGCCAGCTTCCGTGGGACTGAGTCTCTTAGATGACTCAGTGGCAACCTCCGGTCAGCCTCCTACTACTTCTCCGGTCTGATCTGTACCCTGTTAGGTGTTCCTGTCTACCTGCCGAGTCCTTCACCAAGGTGCCCCCTTTAAGGGTCTCCTGTGTCTGTAAACTTATCCGTAGTCGCCGGTATAGATTGGTGCGTCTGTTTCCGGCTGCGTATCTACCTGTCCACTCTACCGAAGTGATTTCAAGCTATATATCGCGGTTTGTAGCCGTAATCTACGTAGCTTCCCACCTCTATTAGGATCCAGACGGCCTTCTCAAGAGGCTACGGCTGTTGTTGCATCATATGGCTGTCCGCAAATGACACCACTCCACATGCGCGAAATAGCCCCCGAGTTCTGCATGGTAACGAATGACTTGGTGGGTTCAATATCGGGGCAACAATACCAAGATAACCGCGACCAAACGGGCATAGTGGTCTTTCTTGGTTGGCAAGGGCTGCGTGGCACAAAGTCCCATACAGAGCGCACAATCCGGTATTTACCCGGCAGATCGAGTATGTATCGCAAATGGTATAGGTCGCATAGTCAAAGCTTGGATTAGTTTTGTGGGTTGCTTTCCACGATACCCAACCGAAGTGGACATGGAGTCATCGACGACTATTCGATCTGTTGCAACACTACTATTGTGGCCTAGCCATGCGACTCGATGTGTTGAATTACGATACAGCCACTGTGATGTGCTTGGCCAAAGCGCAACAATTTCACATCAGAACCCGCAGGGGAACCTTCAACCCCTTTCGATTACTCCGACACCATGCACGGGCCCTCGATGCACGTCCCTCGACTGCATCGGGTGGGCTAACCGAATCGAATGTTTTGATCAATCTTCGTGATCGTTGATCTCCCTTAAAGCAGACAGGATGGTCAAACTTACCCTATGCAAAACACAGCGATGCTGTAAAGATTGCTACCACTTTCCACGAGCCGCCTTGCCCTGCAGCGTGAGGACAGCAGGGCCATCTCCTTTTCCCATCTCTGATCGCGATGTTAAGATTCAAGAGTAAATTTTTGGCAACCACTCTTACCTCTGTGCGCTAAAAGCATCCACCATGGAACGATGAATTTCACCACACAAACATATAAAAGTGGTCAAACAAACTATGAACAGTTTTCTCGAGACACTCTTCGCCATTTTTCCTCTGCGAATCAAAAAATTGGGCCAGTCTTTTCCGAATTCACTTCGCCATCACAAACTCGGAAAACAGAAGCATTCGAGATTTTCCGTTTCGGTTGCCTGTACGTGAGTACCCTCGAGTGGCACTCCAACCATCAGATGAATGTCATCGCTAACGAGGGGCCAGGTCAACGCACCCTGTCCTGGGTCGACATATGAATAACGCATATGACACGGCCAAAGGCAAGGGCGCTTACATCCGCGAAGTGATCGCAAAAAACGTTTATAGGCAGACTTGCAGCCGTCGAGCCGGGTGGAATGTGGGGGGTACTCACAGGTCAGGAGTTTTTGTTGAAATCTGAAGAAAACCATCAAATACTACTCTTGCCCGGTATGGCGTCGAGCTTCAGCCAGATTCGTTGGTCCCTACACAATCTCTCACACTATCCAAAGAGGGGGAGACCATTTGCATTGGACATCTATCCCTCCCCGAAGATGGAAAGTTCATCAACGTTTCACGTAATCTCTGTCATGAATACCTATCCGACGGGACTGGGGTTTATTAGACCAAAATCGGAATTGTGTTACGCACATCTGGAACCTTCTACGAGATAGCAACGTTGTTGATCACAAGATCATTCTGGTAGCTGTTTATTAAGCTATGTACAATGGGGTTTACACACAACTCAGACCAGTGGTAGCGTTAGTGGTGGAGCAACCGTCTTCGGTCGCCTTGTTTTTCGATAGACGCTGGTCATCTTTACTACTTGCAAAAACCCATTGAGGGGGCGGGTCCCTTCGATAGGTCCCGTCCGCACGAATTAATATTCTCTGGAGGATGCCGGTATGATTTTTACCCGTGCAATACCGTGGCACGTACAACGTGATTTTGCATGATGATTCCGCCTAATATTTTCGGGAGCTGACGCGAAAATACGATTCATTACCTTTGTTCCATCTATTCTATTACTCTTCGCCTGGGCTCAGGATGAGGAATTGGTTAGCGCGAACTTCTGCCGCTAATAATAGACATGACTTTGCCTATTTTCCCTGTGCTACTCTCCCTATCCCTCGCCGCTACTTTAAGACAGGATTTTTCTCTGCTTCCAGTTGAGAAGCCATTTGAACGCACGTCCTACGTGATCGTGATCCCATCCGCCCCGGCAACTTTGCCCGAGAATTCCGCTATCCCCGCCCCCGCTGCGGCGTTAGAGGACCGTCATAGAGAACTGTCCCCCCACCTTCGAGCTACAACCCTCCCCGAAATCGGCTACTTCCCTACCACATTTCCCGAAAGTGCCGGACACAGCCTTACCACTAACGGGGGCAGAGTGAGAGATATTAAGAGAAATTCCATTAAGGCTACTCTTGCTAGTTATTTGATGGAAAAGACTAGAAAGAGAGGCAATGTAGCCTTGTCTGAGTATGTGATTTCAAAGTGATAAAATAGAATTCAGATCAGAGTAAATCAATAAGTTCATAAAAAGGATCTGACTCTGAGAGTGATGGCTCGCAGTGGGCGCGAGTCGTAGGGGAAAAGCGGAACCTAAGAGTAGGAATTCCTGTATATGGGAGAATGGAATCATCATTTAATGCTCAAGGAGAAAGTACTCATTCTGACACATGGGAGGCGCTGTATAGAAAGAAAAGCAGTCGTCTGGCTGTATTTGAATAATGATATTGGCAAACTTTCAACATTAACTGGTAGGCGGATCAATATCAATCAGCGGGTTTCTCTGCCTATTAGTTGCGTTTTGCATCAGACAAATATGGTGTGACACAAAAATGCACGTTAGTTACCAATGGTAAGGTATGTGCTGTATTTTCAGGGTCAAACATTTTCAGAAGAGGTTAATAAACGCAAGTGTGTTGAGCGGGGCTAATAATTGGAGCGACCACCGGGTGTTTCGTGAGTGCAGAAACGGCCAAACAAATAACCACTTTTATCTTGAATTCGGGAGATTAATCCTGGCCCAGAGGGTTGAATATACAAAGCCCGTTTGTTTCATTTGGTAGTGTCCATCCCGTACGCAGCACACCCAATTCTGTCAGCCAAAAAATACAATCAAGGTATAGTTCCCAATTGGATTCTGATTGATTCTTGGTACATTGTTTTTACATCAAAGGTCATTGTTACTTGCTCTAAAATCGATACACGCAGCCTGTTATGATGAGACAGTAGCTGCAACTGTGACTTTGCGTCCTCCCTCCTTAGGGATTTTGCAGATGCTCTGGATGGTTCCGGCAGCAATGAAGTGGTGTGAATTGTCGGGCTTTCCACTTGTTCGAAACGTGGCTTGAATATGTAGAAAAAAACAACAATTGTGTTTCAGACAGGGGAGACATGTTATAATATAGGGATTATATTTATAGATACGTAACATGTGGTATTGTAACCAAAGCCATCTCACGACCCTCATTACCAAAACCGGTTATAATTTTATTTCGCAGGCGTCCTTTCCTGTAGCTTCTTTCCTTCACCATGGGTTTTTATTGGATATGTACAGAAAAAAATACTACCTCTACCAGTATTCAGGTAGACAGGACATTTCTAAAAATTGCAGCTGCTGCCGTGTTGTTTTGTTCATGAATCGTTTGCTTGTAGTCTTGGTGTCCAAGAGGCCATTCTTTAACAAATCAGTTTTAAAAAATAAAGATTCTTCATTGCAGGTTTCAGAACAAGATTTAAAGTTTTTCTTGAAACATTATATCGTAAGTTTTTGTCTCCGTAGTGTCTATAACAGAGAGTCATGGCTCATTCCTGTTTTGCCTTAATATACACCTCCCCCCTTCAAACTTCTTCAAGTGGAGTAGAGCTGACTTCATCATGAATATCTACCATTTTTGGTTGAATGCAAACTTTTAATAAAACGAACAATGAAGTTGTTCTGTATCTCTTGGGTATAGCTTTTCCCAAAATCGTGAGCAACATCATTGTTGAGTACCCAAATGCCTGTTCTGCAAACCAAGTTTGTCAATACTGTTTACCCACACTTTTTGAAATGCACGCTACCCTCACCAAATCATCCAATACAAAATATTTTATTGCAAACCGTTTGGTATCTACAAGTACTTTTGGTATGGGCCAAGTTTCTCTCAAGCATAATCTATCTCATCAAATGTCAATGCATCTATTTTTTCCATTGAACACCTTATTGGACCAAACTTGCAAATCTTTGCGTGGATTCTGCAGTGTTTTTGTTTAGTTACGTTGTTTGATGTGTCCTTCTAAACCTGTCTAAAACTTGGAGTCCTGTAATCATTTACAATATCAGAAGGATCAATCTTAAGACAATTGAATACTGGATTTGCATCGGGATTCTTGGGGTCTAAAAAACAGAACTCTCATAGCTGGGTATTTTATCAAAACCGTCAAGCTCATATTGTTTCATAATTTTGGCAAACAGAATATGTTTACCATCCCTCGGCCTCCCAATGAAAAGGGCTCGCAAATAGTTGCGTGCAGGACGCTGTTTAAACATTGTGGTTAAGTTTTGGCTTCTAAACGAGTTTTTTATGAATAAAATTCGTGACTGCGTTTTCTGTGATAGTCTGTGCTATTTTTCCAGGACATTAGGTTTTTACAAGAAAGGGCATTTGTTTGCCGACCACTTTTGGCGCGGGGCCGGGAAGATGGTCTTACTGTTGTGTGCGAGTCGCGACGCCAGCGTCCGGTTTTCCCAGCTGATGGCTTTCATTATGTGCTGTCTAAAAGCAGTTCAAATACAGTTTCCAGCTGCTTATGTTTGGAACTTTTGTAACGTTCAAAAAATGCGTTTTTTTTACTGTTCTTGACATCGTTTCACTTCAACTCCTTCGGATTCGGGCGGAAAAAAACAGCAGCGGGGATCACCAAAAGGGGGGTCGGCGTCGTGCGAGGGGAAACGAGGCACAGCACGAACAACAAGAGTGGGGCGTTCATGGCGGAGGGAGAGACGGCCGGCGGAGAAGGGCCAGCGCAGGAGCCGGGGCCGGGGGGCGTGACCGGGGGGCGACGGGGTCGGCTGGTCGGCTCGCTCCGGTTGGCTGGAGGCGGTGTGCTCTTGGCTACGGATGCATCCCGAAGGCTGTTCTTCTCGGGCCCAAGCTTGTGCCGTGGCGCTTGCGAGGACGGGGCGGGTCTTTCGGCTTCTAGACAATGACCCTCTTTGGCTTTGGGTTTGAATCAACTTCCAATCCTCCAAATTGTTACTGAGTTTCAATATCCTCCATATAATAATTCTCAATGTTAGAAAATAAGAAAAGAGAAT
Source organism: Chlamydomonas sp. ICE-L (assembly GCA_013435795.1). Classification (NCBI taxonomy): domain Eukaryota; kingdom Viridiplantae; phylum Chlorophyta; class Chlorophyceae; order Chlamydomonadales; family Chlamydomonadaceae; genus Chlamydomonas; species Chlamydomonas sp. ICE-L. The sequence goes on from JACBWV010000506.1 coordinate 2,369,001, forward strand.
TAGCGTGGCATTTTAAAATGATCCTGGAATTTTGGGAACCACAGGAGATGTCCGTCAGATGTGTATGGCTTTGGACGCTTGTTGTTGTAAAGGACGACTCATCCCTCTGGCCCACTAAACAACTCATCTACTTAACGGGTGTCGTGTCCTTCTCCTACCGACTAGTTTTTGTAGCTGGTTGGGCATATGAATGGCTCTATTAGGCCATGTTTCTAGACAGAGAGTTAAGCAAATATTTACCATTTTATATATTACCAAAAGGAGGGAACCCGTTGTTGAAAAGTATTTCGAGCCGTTTCATTCACACAGTATCTATCTCCAAAGAGAGTTGTACTTGACGAATAAAGTGAATAGTTTTCCTCGTGTTTTTATCTTACCAGTGCTGGAAATGTGATTGTTATAGGTATGTCTTCATCCATTGACATCATATTGGTGAACCCAGGGGCCCACTTACGAGTTGCTGATACTTTGCACTCGTATTAAATAGGGTACCAATCCTTTGTCAATGTAGTCATGTTTCCATTGATCTGTTTGTCATTGTCAAACATCATGTCCAAGTATTCATTTGCCCTGAAATAGTTTATTGGGTTGGTCTGCACAAGGTATATTGTTGACACTAATACCAACATAAACTGGAGCATCAGTTGTTATAATACTTGGAATGCCTTGTGAAAAATAGTAGCTTGTCCCGTTATAGTCTTGGGTTGAAGTCTTGGGAGGTAAAATCTTCTGTCATGAACGTTGCAATAGCATACTCAATATCCCTGGAAGCAATGTATATATTAGTTTGTTGGTTTTCGTTTTCATTGAGTTTGAAACATGGATGATGAAGTTGTCAAATTCAACACGTTCTGTGACATTGTCTTGAATTTCACTTCGAACAATAAGGTGTAAGATTCGGAATCTCATAGCTTTTTGAATCATTGTCTCTCAACAATACTGCAGCACATCTGCCCAAACAATACAGATTCGAACCCTGCCTTTGATTACACAGTCCTTGGTACCTAAGATACCATGGAAACGGTCAATAACATATGGCTCATCATCTGACATGGAAATTAAATCCACAGCCTGAGCATTACCCAACATATTGGAGGAAGTCGCAGGGGTGTTATGAACAGCCATTAGTCTTGTGAGGTGATGATAATTGTTGATGGACTGGACCTCAACGTCATCAAACGAAACTGATAATGAACTGATTAAGCAATCTATTCCCCTGGGTGCAACACCATCCGAATTAAAAGTGAACAAAAGCTTGACACTGGATAAATCCCAAATGCCATCAGTCATTTCAAACACGGTATGTGTTTGGGGGAAACCTGTTTTTGTTCCTATTGGCTCAATTCTATGGATTTTAGTAATGTTTTGAGGAAGTGCACTCATTATATTATTGTTACATTTATAATTATTTGTATTTATAGAACTAATTCGAGCATCCTCCCCGCTCCCACACGATCATGCTACTACACTCAATAAACACCATTGCAGTCAAGTGGCTGAGCCTGCTGCTCCACTAACGGCTTGAGACTCGAATGCTCCAATCGAACTGTTCCCTCTTGTGTCAATGCCCGACATGAACTCATCATCATTGTGGCAGAACTGCATGAGAGAACAAAGAATTTATCACGCCCAGCTTGCAAATGAATCACAAAGGGGGACTTGACCCTCCTAGGGTGTCTGCAATTGGTTGTAAGAACTTTGTGGTTAACGAAAAACACTGTCCAACATTGGCCCTTAAATCTGGATAATAAGTCCCATTGATAGTGAACTGAGCACTTTCCATCCCAGTCGCTTTCCTGACGAACGTGTTACAGTTTTGGTCACTGCATCCAATGCTCCAGTAGGTGATTGATCTACAAACATTCCCCAAGCTCGATTAACCGACTGGGACGACACACTAAATTTGGTGGACTGGCTATAACTTGATGCAGCTGATGAAAATGAAAAATAGTTCTTGAACATGATTTCATACACACCTCCATTTTGCAGAGAGGCATTGTGTGCGGCATCAAAGAGGCCCATCATCTATTGAGATAGTATCAACCACTGAATGAAATGTCTGATAGAATAAATTGTCCTCCCCCAATTAGACAATTGGATCCATCTAGCTGTATCCTAAGGCGAACCTGCCCTAGGAGTTGGTATCCAATATGCTGGGCTGAAAGCTATTGAGAGTCAGCCAATTACAAATGCAATAATCTTTTGGAATACCGATGGGAATAGCTGAACCATCACCTCCCGATTGGACAATCTTACGTCTGTTGTGGCAATCTGCACCAAAGGATGTATCAGCAATAATATAAAAAGCTGATTATAATTGGAGAACCCTCCTATCACTTGCCCATTCACTTCCAAGTCGCACCTTTGTATGATTGATTCAATGTTCCTTGGCATGCCCCAGTATCTGTGATTGCTTTGAAACTCATTATCAGGCTATCAGTATCTATCAAAGTGTTGGAAGGCATGTCGACTGTAATCACACCATTGTTGTTGCAGAAGTACTATTAAGGGTGGACAGACCGTTTAGTTGCTCGACTATAGTTAGAGATCCGTTTTGTAATGTACTGGAGGTTTTTTGGGTATGCAGACATGTAGCTTATATACTCTATATTTTGATAATAATCAAGTTTATTTTTCAGATAATTATAGATATCTATATAATGATTTTTGGTTCTCGCTTTGTCAAGTAGTCTTGTAATCCAGGCTCATTAGAACGTTCTTGGTATTCGGTTGCAATTTTCAAATTGCACCTGTCACCCGGCACCCAATAACTCGCTGCTTCCCAACTAAACCTGTGCGAATAGCTATGACAATAACTAGAAGTCAGACGCAAGACATGAGCATTGACCCTGGATCACCCGGGGATAGTGCACTCCCCCCGTGGTTTGCAATGTGGTACGCTACAGTGCTTAAAACCCACACTGGACAAATCGTTCGACTCGATTAAAAAAGAGTCGCATCAAACATTGAAGTTGGTGGAAGGACTTTTGAGTGAGATGCGGGAAACCGTTCAGAAACAGACCACTAAGATCGCAAACATAGAGGCCACTCTGAACGCCCAGAGGGATACGATAGTATCCCAGGAGAAGCGTATTTCCGCCCTGGAAGCTGCTATCAAGGATCGGCCGGTGGTGCCCCCAGCACGGGGAAAAGAATCTGCATGGAGTCGGCCACTCATACAGCGACCGGGCTCAGCCCCCCCAGACCAAGCAGGTTACGACATGCAATTCAGGATCTCAGGCATCCCTGAAGATCCCAACGAGAATGACAGACAGCTAGCGGTGGCTGTAAAGTCTAAGCTCACCCAGGCTTTAGAAGCCAACAACACCTACGCCCAGAAGGAGCAAGACAAGGCAGAGTTTACTATTGTGTCCGCTCGACGCATGGGAGGCAAGGTGGATCCCTCACGACCCCGCCTTGCCCTAATCACAGTATCCTCCAGCTTCGATGCTTCCTCCATTGTGAGGAACCGAAGGTTTCTCAAGGATAGCGGAATAGCAGCTCTGGATTTCTTGTCTCCTGAGGAGCTGAAGCTGCACAAGGAACACCTCCCAGCGTTTCTGGAAGCTAAGAGGGACCCCTCTAAGTGGGTTTCGTTCAATAGAGGACTCCTGAAGGTGCGGGACAAGGCCCCCCCCTCAGGTGTCTCATCGACTGATGCATGAAGTGGACTAAGGTGCCTTGCATGGAACATCAGAGGACAACTCAGTGTTCTAAGCAGCTGCGGTGCAGCAATGAAAGTGGTGAGAAAATACAACATTTTATTGTTTTCACACACAGGGGTGCGTGGCCAGCTAGACACCCCCCACATTCCAGGTTTCAAATGCCTTTCTTGTGCCCCTCGCCCCAAGTTGAGCAAGGATGGGGGGGTCGCTATCTATGTCCGCACTTGCCTAAATGCTACTTTAGTCCATGAGGCACCTGAATTAGGCATGGCATGGATTCGCATACATGGAACACACATTGGTGTGTGCTATATCCCACATGCTAACAGCTCATACTACAACATGGTGACGACTGCATTAGTATAGAGGACCACTTCCTCACTCTAGGTAAAATCATTGGGAACTTCCAGGAAAAAGGCAACGTTATGGTGATGGGTGACTTCAACGCTCGGGTTGGTCTTGGTGTGGACAATGATGATACCGAGTTAGGAGATGAACCAGTATCCCAAACCAATAGTACAGCCCCCAACCAAACCATTCAACCGAGGTGTAGCATGGACACAGCTCCCCCCAATCGATTGGGGGGGGCCCTACTCCAGCTATGTGTAGTAACTGGTCTTATCATCCTTAACGGTAGAACAGAAGGTGATATGCAAGGTGCACATACCTTCTTTGCAGATGGCATGGACAAGAAATCTGTCATTGATTATGCGCTAGCCGCCCCTAGTCTTCTCAACACCCCAGGTGTCAAGTTTAGTGTGGCTCCCAAGCATGACTGCCCTCTCAGGCCCGGGGGTGGAAAGTTTGACCACATGCCTATCACACTCCACATACCAGATGCTGCCCTTAGGCCTTCTCAAGGTACTATTAGTACACCTGCTGGTGGTAAACCTTCGCCCAAACTGAAATGGAAAGACAACTATGTCCAGATGTATGCACACACAATTAAGCGTGATCCAGACGTTAACCGATTACTTGACAATGCACTCCATAGCTCATCTATGGAAGATTCAGAGAAGGGGATTGCTAGTGCTATTGAACTAGCCATAAGCAAATGCACACCATGTCACAAACCTGTAGCGAAGCGTAAGCACGGGCCCGTGAACGCATGGTATGATGATGAATGCAATCGTGCTAGACAGGCAGCAAGCCAAGCAGAACATCAACATGGCTCTAGCTCTGACTTGGCTGGTTCTATGCACAAGGAGTACAAGAGGATTCTCAGAAGAAAGAAGAGGTAGTGGCTAGAAACACGCATGGAGAACCTTCATACGAATCTTCGGCATAATCCGAAAAGTTTTTGGAAAGACGTGCATGAGCCTAACAAGGCCACTACGGCAGACATCACAATTCATGATTGGACTGATTATTTTGCAGACCTCTTTGATGTGCAAGTAGGTATTGATCCAAGTCTGGATGCTAGGGACTTTGTCCCTCAAGCTGATGGACCTCAGATAGAGGCCGCACCAACATGGTTATGTCAAGACTTTACCACCAAGGAGGTGTTTTCTGTTCTCCAATCCCTACGGAAAAACTCCTCCCCCGGGGTAGATGGTATCCCTGCAGAATGGTACAGATTTGCTTCCCATGAAGCCAACTCCCGATTTGTACAAGCTATGTCTAACCTGTTTAATCTCATCTGGAAGACTTCTTACCCTAGCCAATGGGCTGCAGCTGCCTTGGTACCCGTACCCAAATCCAAAGGCAGTGTGTATGACAAGGACAACTATCGAGGTCTTGCGGTGAGCAACTCCATAGGAAAGATCTTCTCCCTTTGCATGCTACGTAGACTAGATGATTGGTCAGAAGAATTCAACCTCAGAGCCGCTGGCCAATATGGATTTAGAAGTGGTAGGGGTACTGCAGATGCATCATTCATTCTTAACCATATTGTAGATAAATATAGAGAAAAGAAAAAACCACTCTTTGTGGCTTTTGTTGATTTCAAGAAGGCTTATGATTGGGTCAACAGAGACTTGCTATGGGATTGCTTAGCAAGGCTAGGAGTCAAGGACCCCTATCTCAGTATTCTGAAGTCCATGTATATTCATGTTGTTTTCCAAGTTCGCCTACATGGGGACATTGGATCCTCCTTTCCATCCCTTGTAGGAGTTAAACAAGGAGACCCCCTATCCCCACTCCTATTCGGTCTGTTCATGATAGAATTGAATCGTTCCTCCAATCCAAGCTCCCAAATGTAGGGGCTGAGCTTAGGGGAAAGATTCTGCAACTGTTACTTTATGCTGATGACCTAGCTATAATGGCAGAATCCCCGGCAGATATGCAAGCGATGCTTGACTGTCTGAGAGATTTCTGTGAGGCTACTAAGATGGCTGTGAATATAAAGAAAACTGAGATTGTCGTTTTCAACAAGCAATTCTGTGATGAGGCCCGCCATGGATCCTGATTACAAATTTGTCTATGATGGAGCACAACTTTCTACAAAGTTATCTTTTATCTACTTGGGATCCCTCTTTGTGGATGGTGACTCAAGCAATCGTGCAAAAGCTGCTTTTTCTAGGATGCTCACTAAGGCCCAAAAGGCACACCACATGCTCCGTAGGCGATGCCATACTATGGAGATATACAATATTGATATTCTCACCCACCTGTTTGATTCTCTTGTACAACCTATCCTGAATTTTGGCTGTGAGGTGTGGGCTCCTTCTATTCTGAACAACACACTTATCTCAAATGACCATGCTTGTGAGAAATGGCATAGAGGTATACTTAAACAAATGTTGGGTGTTTGCCAATCTACTACATCTAATATTATCATGGAAGAGCTGGGTAGAACCCCGTTGTGTTTTGCTTGGCTTAAACAAGCTTTGCGCTTCTGGAACAAGACCATACATAAAGAACCTGAGGATCTCATTAGAATGGCTCTTGAGGAATCTTTTGACTCCAACACTGGCTGGGTTCATGACTTGCGTTGTGCTCTCCACAAGCTAAGATCCAGTAAAAACATCAACATTTTGGAGGCTGTCGATGTCGAAGGTATTATGTCTGAAGTTTTTGAGTCATGGAGGTTTAAGTACCCAAGTGACACCAATGCAGTTAGAGACATCCCTGATGAGAGAAGGGTTGGCTTTAAACGCCTCCGATACCAAAAATGGTTCGCAGCCAACAGCAATGATGAGAATGGCTTGATTCCCTTTACATCCGCCTTACATAAGCAGGATCAGATTCGTTCTATAGCACAGTTTAGAATGGGTTCCCATTGGCTGAACACAGAAAGAATGAGGGTGGTGGATAGAGCACACATCCCTCGCTCAATGAGACACTGTCAAATGTGTGGGTTCCAAAAACCTGAGGATGAAATGCATATGTTTGAGTGCCCTTTTTATAATGATATTCGCCTCCGCTACCAGAAGCTGTTTACAGATATTTATAGGCATGTCCATGAGGATACCAACTTAACCGTATGGAATGTGGAATTCTGCGATTCCACATTCAGAACCTTTATGAATGGAAATGGCACTAAGTCTTTTTGGAGCAACCTAGCCGACTATCTTTCTACTTGTAGAAGAGCAAGACAGGAAGCCCTGGACTGCTTAGTGGCACCGTAATTTATCATCCCTTTTTTTCTTCTTCTTGTGACTTCTCATTTGTTAGCTTCTTACCTCCGCCACTGTAAGTGGTTGAGATCTGGGTCCGGCTCTAAGGGGTTTAATACCTACGCCACCAAAACGGTGGTTGGGAGTTTGGTTTGTTTGTCCTCGACACACCCCTGATGTAATGGGGTTTTTTGCTTTGTGGGTGCTTTTTCTTTTTGTTTAAAGCACAGAGTCTCATACACCCTCGCGGTGTCAAGTAGACTTTAACATGTAATGTAATGTAATGTAATGTAATTGCAAGCACCTCCCTCTTAGATTGGCCACTTGAATCTGGTGATGCGTGCCTGAAGTCAAATCTATCTAGTGACCGCCTCAAATCATACCGTTTTTTAGGTGCTGCATAATTGGCATTAGACGGAGATGGTCGAGAGGAAGGTGGTCTAGGTAAGTGGTCTATATACGTCCTAGTTCCTTGAAACACATTTTGTGGTGCAGTGTTTTGTTGAGTCATGGCAGCCCTCGCAGATCTAGCAAGCTGTTCTACAGCAGATACCCCATTTACAGCCTGAGCTATCATATTTTGATGGGGTTGTTTTGGGATCTCTATTACATATGCATAAGGGTTGAATCCCATCATTCGAGGGAGTGTCCTATCAGCAGGTAATTTAACACTAATTGTTGTTGCTCTTTGGTTTGTAGTATTCCCTCTTTGTTTGATCGTATTTGTTTTTGTTTTTGTTTTTGTTTTCCCCACATTTTTTCTGGACCTCATGGTTTAAATTATGTTATAAATTAATGTACAACACCTCTCAGTATATATTTGCTCAGCCCAGAGACACAAAAAATATCACCGACGGTTTTTCAGGAGACTATAACGCACTTATAAACAAGCCCCCCTTATTTTCAGGGTCTTACAATGATCTTACAGACCAATTGAATGTACAAAACGCTTTTGTTGCTATTGGTCCCGGAGTGAAGGTGAGTCGTCTTGAACTACCAACGCAGACTGGAGCCAATGGGCCTGGTTTGATTCACTTTGCAGACACAGGGTCGGAGATTAATGGGAGCATATCTTTCTTGAGCGATGGGGGTAGTGAATCATTCAATTTCCTCTTCGAATTCATGACCAAAGCTAGGATTGACCAGACGGGATCATACATTAACCTTTCTGACAAGTCATATAAAAATCATATTGAATACCTCAACCCTGAGGAGTCATTGAAGGCGATCAAATCTTTGCAGCCGGCAAAATACACGTTCAAGGGAGATGCTAAAAATGCAGTGGAAATTGGGCTGTATGCCCAAGAAGTGATAGGCGTTTGTCCAGAAGCTGTGAGATTCCTAGACTCAGAAAAAGAGAGATTGGGTCTCAATTACAACTCCCTTGTACCACATCTAATTGGTGCAATAAGGGCTTTATCAGTCGAGGTTGATGACCTAAGCAAACAATTGAAGAATGAACGGTATAAGAATGACCCAGAATACCGTGCACAACGAAATGAACGTTCGCAGATTTATAATGCAAAAAAGGAACGGAACGAAAGGCTATGTTGAAGGCAGAGTCTGTGTAAGTGAATTAAAAATAAAATTGAATCATACTTAAGAACCTTGAGCATATTATATATTACAAGTATAATAAGATGAGCGAATCTTGCATCAAAGTTCACACGTATTCTAGTGAAATCCACAAGACGAAAATGAAAGAAGACCCTGCGTATCGTGCTCATGTAAATAATCTCGCCAGACTTGCAACTGTAAAACGGTATCAAACAGATGAGGCATATCGTGAGAGGCGACAAGCATATACCAGGAACAGGTACCAAAATGATCCTGAATTTCGCGAAAAACGAAATGAACGCGCAAGACTATATCATGCAAAAAAAAGAGAAGAAAAAAAGTGTTATTATTGGCAGAAACTGTCGCAGTATAGTGTTTCATTCAAAAAATTGAAATGATTATTTTTTTGGGTATTTTAAGTAAAACGCTTAAGAGATTGTTCACATATTAATATATTACACAAGTATAATGACATCGCAACAAACTTTGGCAAAATGGTACAAAAAGAATTTGGTAACAGGAGAGGCTCCACGCAGGATTACTAAAAAGTATGTGATCGAACAGGGTCACGAATCACTAGAAGATTTCTATAATGCTGTGGAATGGTACAAGAACTATATGGAAGAAGAAATAAAAAATGTTAGGAGGGAAAAAAAGGCAGAATATGATAAGGAACGCTATTTGGAGAGAAGGAGGGTTTTAGAGGAGAGTAAATACGAGAAACGTGTTGTACGATTGATGTGTTATAGTTTTGACACAGCATCCAAAAAACAACAAGAAACCGGCATAACACACCATATGTATGCCCATGAAATATCGTCATTCTCAAAAGCTTGGAATCCCGTCAAAGACTTTCCATCAGGCAAATTCTTGCATATTGACAGCCTTGAAGGCTTCATAATTCCTAAAACATCAAGATACTATGAACTGCTCACAAATCTACAAGAAACAGACTACAAAATGTTTCCTGATTATAATGACTTCATTCACCGCATCTTACAGGATGATCCGGATGCTGCGAAATACATGTTAGACATCTTTTACAATACAAATTGTATTCAAATTATTTCAAACGAATCAAGCACACAAGACATCATAATTCCCTTCAAACACAGAATTGTACAAAACACTGCTACAATGTGTTGCAATAACAAATACTTGAAACGGGATATTGACGTTGAAGGGAACGACACACTACGAGATTCTATCAAACAATCCATGCTATTAGATCTCCCACCCAATACATGCGCCTTCCAGGTTATTCTACAATCTTTGAAGAAATCGTATGACAAGCATTACACAAATCTGGTTTGTGATCCCAGGCCACCGATGAGCTATGAGTCATTGTACAGAGATTTTTTCAACAAAGAATCTACCGAACACACTGATGAAGACGTTGTCACGATAGAACTATTTCTCAAATGGTTTGATAAAAACAATTTTGGATGCATGATATACGACAATGAGAACCAATATCTGGCAGGATGTACACCATAAAAATTACATCCTGCTATTGAAACCATAACTAAAGCGATCTACTGAAACGGACATCTCTCTATCATTGACAAAAAAAAGGAATTCAATGCGTCATCGCACGACACTGTATTGGAACATCCATCGTCTGAATTCAAGTTACCAAATGAGAAGGGAAAAAAGACATACCCTATTGCAGTAGCAAGTTCTGTAGAGGAGATATTTCCATTAATCAAGGAACAAATCCTTGCTAAAAATAAAAACATTGAAATCATTTATAATGGCAACTTGGCACTTATTCTTGAAAAATTAGTGTGTATCGAAGGTGTGACCCCAGCAATTACCACGCAAGGAGGCTCGACAATAACTGGTATATATTTGAATCACTTGGAATCTGTTAAGATTTCGATTCAATCCGCCGTTAAGATAGTTGGATGCATCGATTGTGTGATTGATGACATAGATATTTATAAAAAGTTTATCATACTAGAATCAACTGTCTTGAAATCTTTCCTTAACAAAAAGAACCTCTCCACGTACAACCCTCTAGTTGCAAATGTATTTAACTGGTATTCGGAGTCTATCCCTAATGGTAAACTTGTTGACGAAGATCTCTATCTTCGCATGCGCGATGAATACGTAGGAATAGATTTTAACAAACACTATGCTTCATGCTTGATATATATTTTGATAATATTTGGTTTTCCAATTGTCCATCTATGGGATACATTCCAAGCCAATGAAAACAGACCTATCAACAGTAAGTTCTTGTATGTTGTGAAAATAACTAAAAGACACAAAATTTACAGCAAAGAACGTATGCTCATATACGGATACGAATTGTTACAACTGGAATCAATGAACGTCGAATATAGCGTATTGTCATATTTAGAAGTTCTATGGGTAAAATGCGAAGAATTGGGAGACATAGTGGCATCGTGTTTTGATGAACAAAACGAAGATATCCCACTAAAACTTCGAAAGGGTATACCCAACAAGTTGTCTGGGATTTTGGGTTAAAAATTTAATACCAAAACACACTCGACTATATTCACAAAAAAAAGATGACGCTTGTAATTACTTGCTAAAAAAAAGAAAAAGCGGCAAGTCATCTTGTGTGATCTCACTATCCGAAGATTTACACCTTGTGAATTTAACGGAAAAAACAGAACTAACAAGCGGATTTTTACCAATGAGAATAGCTATTATCAATAGGGCAAGATTTCAAGTAAACGAACTGATAGAAACATTGGCTAAATCGAACATTGAGGTTAAAGCCGTCAAAACCGATGCTGTATATGTTTTGAAAGAAGGAAACGATTTCAGTTGCATTGAGCGCCGTATTGGAGACGGACTGGGTCAATTGAAATGGGAGAACAAATCAATGCCACCAAATCATCCTATTGGTTATGATTTTCGCCCACATAATAACTCAATAACAGAGAATCAAAATACACAACAAATAGACGTTAGTAAACTCAGTACAAAGGAGATCAAACAATACATCCAAACCAATCTAGACGAATATATTTTACAATCCCGTGTAAATCCAACAATCACAAAGGAGGTAAATAATAGAACATTTGTTAACGGTCTAGCTGGTTGTGGAAAGTCTTACACTACAATTGTAGATGCATTAAAGAATTTTGAACCAAACCAGATACTGGTTGTCGCTCCCTGGAATTCACAAGTTAGAGAAGCTCTCAAGAAAAACTCAGGTATCAACGCATGCACATTTCACAGCCTCATGGGATTTGATCATAATGGGAATAAAACACTAGGTTGTCATTCGATGGAAGGAATTAAATGCGTCATATTTGAGGAAATAATGTTGCTAACAAGACGCAACCTGGTTGACGTGTACAAGTTTATGCAGAATAAAAAACTATACATACTGGCTAACGGAGACTCTCATCAACTGGAATCCATTGGAGATGACGTAAGCACTGATGAAAAGACAGGGTATATCACCAAAATGTTCAAATGGACAATGACGCTAACACAGAATCATCGATTGGAAACAGATGAAGATAAATTGAAAATGCTTGAATTTTTCAATGACCTATTTCATTCTGATTTGGGTGTTTATAAAACTATCTTGAAGCATTTCCCAAAAAAGATATTGAAATCATTGAAAGACCTCAAAGAACTGGGTATTAATAAAGCGATCACACATCGAGATACCAGCTCTAATAGTGTCAACAAATATCTAGACAGTCTGATTGACAAGAAAAAGATAGAGAAAGCTGATAAACTCAAGACACTGGACAATGGAATCAAATACCACTACAATCAGGAACTGATCTGCAAGACAACAATAAACAGAGTGGTAAAGAATTCTCCCAAGACCAAGGATTCGCCTAAGATCAAGAGCAATAAGATAAAAATGCGACCCAATTACAGATACACTATTGTTGGACAAACCAATAAACATTTCACTTTGCAAGATGTTCAAGACAAAGAACTCAGAGTCGATATCCCCCATGACATGATTGTCGAACATTTCAAACTATCACACGCCAACACTTGCCATTCGGAACAAGGTGCTTGTATTGATGAGAAATTTGTCATTTGCGACATGAAAATTATAACAGACATCCGCTGGGCCTATTGCGCCGTCTCAAGGTGTGTCAGGCTATCTGACGTGTATTTCCTGGACTTTAACTTGAAGGATTTGAACTTGATAGAGTTCTTCAACGGGAAGATTTGCGCCTACAAGAGACAAGACGAGAAACGAGACAAAAACTTCGTGCCTTGCAACAATTACATCACTATTGATTGGTGCATAGAGCTTTACAAAAAGGAAAATAATAGAATTTGCAGAAAATGCCAACAATATATGGGAGTTGAAAAACATTCAAAAAACCAATGTACTGTAGACAGAGAGGACAACGACCTACATCATATAAAATCGAATTGCCATCTGTGTTGCCTGCAATGCAACAGAGCGAACCAAAAAAATACTGATTGATCCTCCCCCTCCTTAAACATTCATAATATATATAATGAATCTTGAATCCATTTTGAAAGCTCATCCAAATCTAAAATTGCTGTCCAAGGCAAAGCTATTTACTAGATTAAAAGACGACGGGATTACCAAACGAGATATCGAAGATTACTTCAATCCACGAGAGCTAACACAAATTTACCAAAGACCACAAAACACTAAATTCAAATTCAAGATCACTGCACAACCCAGATCATTCCAGATTGATGTGGCAATTATGCCATTGTCGAGCAAGCGGGTAAATAACAATATCAATCAAATTCTTATGTGTATTGATATCATTTCTCGCAAATCTTATTGCTACCCACTGAAAAGCGGTAAGATGGATGACGTTTTAGATGCCTATCAGGAATTTATAGGCGATGTAGACGAAAATATCAACAGTGTATCAGGAGATAATTTTTTTGCATCTTCAATATTTGAGTCTTTCAATACAGAACTAAATATAAAGGTATATACGGACGTTGCAAAAGAAGACCACATTACTCCGATGGGGAACAAGCTGGGAATCGTTGACAGATTTACTAGGACACTGAAGGTTCTGATAAAGAAATACTCACTAGAGAACAAGACTAAAAAATGGGTAGACGCACTTGGTGAAATCGTTGAACTGTATAACGACTCCCCTCATTCTGGGTTGAATGATGCTTCGCCCAACGAGGTGTATGACGATCTCGATTATTCTCAAAAGCTATATGAAGCTCAATTCAAAAAAAATCAAAAGATTAACGACAAAGTGACCATGAAAGTAGGGGACAGAGTGCGTGTAATGTTACAGAAGAAGACCTTTGAAAAGGAGAAAGCCACGTTTTCCACAGAGATTTACACAATTGAAGAACATATAGGATACAGATTCAAGCTCAAAGGAGTCAAACGTCTATACAGACCAAGCGAAATGAACATTGTTACAAACGTGAAAGATAGACTGGAACCACAAACAGAAGACAATCAAATCAGAAGGATGCAAAGGTCAAAGGCATTTAATTCCTATGACGAGATTGTTACTGCTCTTGATAAGAAGGACGAACCAAAAGCAAAAAGAACAGTGCGAAAGCCCAAACGGTTTGCTGAGTAACAGCGGCGTTCCGCTAACCAACAGTCCTCCATTCCTCCTCCTGCGAGTAGCGGGGGCGAAACGGTAACCGGTATATCAGTCGCATCCTGCGCGGAGAGTAGAAAGGTGTAACAAAGTGTAATGAATCGTATTTTGTCGTATTTTGTCGTATTTGTTCTTATCTATTCGCGGGACACACGTCAGCTCTCGAATCTTAGGCGAATCGCGTCAGCTCCCGACACGCAGTGATGGTCGCGTCAGCTCCCGACACGCAGTGATGGTCGCGTCAGCTCCCGAATCTTAGGCGAATCATCCATGCAAAATCACGGTACTGCTGCCACGGTATTGCACGGGAAAATCTACCGGACATCCTCCGAGATATAATTCGTGCGGAGGGACTATCGGAAGGACCCCTACTGGGTTTTTGAAGTAAAATGAAGTTATCGAAAAAGACCCGAAGACCGGCGTGCTCCACCACTAACTCATGTTCACTCTTGGGAACTCGAAGAAGAGTTGTTACCTATGTGCTCTGAACAAATCGATTTGTATTGGAGACAACACCCTTCTCGGGTACGACCCGTGATAGGTGCCAACGACCCGAAACCTAAAACGGTTAAAAAACCTACTCACAGGGATTATGCGACTGTAACCCCTGATGAGTTTCTCATTCGAAAGAGAACTAGACTTCAGGAGAAGGCTAGGGCTAGAGAAGGGGGAATTGTGGTGGATAACGATCCTCCCACTGAGTTGCCACGCGGTGGTGACGACTTTCCGACAGATGACGAACGACTTCTGTAGGCAGTTGAAACCGAGCGAATTGACCTACTGATCAGTGTCTGATCAGCTACTCGGGAATACCTAAAACGAGGGTTCCATTAGGGTTCCACGCGCTGGAAGCGGGAAGGGAGTCTTAAGCCGTGCTTCTGACTCTTAGGGCCGTCTAAACTCCTGAGATCATTTCTTAGGCTTCCAGTTACAAGACACTCCGTGTTACAAGGTATTCATATACCACAACTTGATAACAGGTGCGCAATTACCCACCACCCGCCTCCTTGTTGTGCGAAGGGTATGCATTCGCACATATGCTGTATGCGAGGGCGCATATCATGCATGCGAAGGATGAGTTCCTACCTCGAGTTCCAGTTCTGCTTCTTTTGCTCGCTTATCATCCACAGTGAAAAGGTTTAAGCTCCATGCTTCCTGACCGGACTACGAAATACACATAATTTGTATTATTGCCGCCTGCAGTCCACCCCCATAAAGCCGCAGCCATGCTCTGGCTTGCTCCCATTGTGCTCCTGCTGGCCTCAAGCACATGTAGTGCTAGCCTGGTCACCCGCAAGCTGCAAGATGCCTCACCAATGGCTGTTGATCTAGGGCAGGCGACTGGCTTTAGTATGCTTGCTGCATCCACTATCACTAACTCGGTAAGCAGTTCCAAGCAGCCACGTAGAAAGTTGTGTTTTATCTTTTTGGGGGAAGGCTTTTACCTCCTGGGGGCCGGGAGCCCCAGGCTTCATCCATCGCGTTTCAACCGTCGCGTTGTCGCTGGCTCGTCGCGACTCTTGCACTAGCTGGCTGCAGCGGATCAATACTTTACACTCCCCAGTGGCACGACGCCATTTTTTGCGTCGCTTGCACTGCAATGCTTCCTGGTCCGCGACGCTCGCACAGCAATCGTTCCTGACACGATGGTGAAACGTAGACGTGACAGTACTTTGCCGGCTCTATCACCTCGAAGTTGTCAAATTCTCCATTGTCTCTTCTCATTCTAAACGGATTGCTTCGCCGCTTCGATTGTGTGGATACAACCCATGTAGCGCGTCTTCTGAATGCTTAAAGCAAGGCACCTCCATCGAAACCCTACCTCGCCCCTTCAATTCAAGATGCAATTGTAGCCGAGGACATGTAGAAGCTATGCGCGCAAGATGCCGCGAAGCAGGTGGGCAGGTGCAACGAGAGACTGATATGTCGGCCGTTTTTTTGTGCATCCTAATTCTTCGGGAAGTGCAGTTGCAATATTTTATTTTCGCTTAGCATGGGTAAGCTCCATTGTTATCCCCATACCCCTCTGTTCCTCGAATTGTCCTCAACGACGTGGTGCTGGGGCGTCACTAGGTCGTTCCATGCTGGTTTGGGACAGTAAGAGGCGCATGGGCGACTTGATCCTGAGGGGTTGACCACGTCGTTTGGCAAGCTCTATTCACGAGTTCTTTCAATAGAGACACCAAGCACCCAGTCAGCACCTGTCTAGTCGTCAGGTTTGTTTTCCCGCCATATTTTGCGATCGCTAGTTTTGACCCCGTTTTGGCAAAAAAATATTGCTGTAATACAATTTTGGGGGGGGGCCTAAATGGCTCTAAATTGCTATAACGGCTATACAAGCTAATGACGGGGTCATCGGTGTGGGGTATGGGTGTGGGTATTATTTGTATTAAGGTATGGGGTGGGGTGGGGTGGGGTGGGGTTAGGTGCATAAAAAGCTTGAGCAAGCACTAAAACGCTGTCCGTGGAGGAGGCCTACAACCATAAAGCTAGAAAAAACCCACTTTCAGATTTGAAAAAAAGCCCTGTCTAGTCCTCAAAATCTTGAGCGTCAGTTCCCTTGCATCAAATAACGGTGTAACTGTACCGTTGGCTCCTGAGACAGTTCCAAAGCAAGCTCAGAGGGTCAATAGATATTGTTGTGTGTGTGCAGGACTTGTTATTTTGTTCTAGTCCTGCTGGGTGGCGACATATATATAAATATATATATATATATATATATATATACACACACAGAAGGATCCGGATAGTCGGTATTAGGGATAGTCGGTATCCCTAATATAAACGTTTTTATCCTTGCACTGGCAACTCATGGGTGGGTCTCAATACTGATGGTTGTGTGTGTCTCTAGATTATTAACTGCATCATGTGATCATGATTCATGTCTTTGCCTTCACCTTACTATATTAGCTTTGTACATGCACACTCAGCCGCCTTGCTGCCATTCTGCGCAGCTGTTATTTCGGTTACATTTCTGCAACTGACTCACACCTCTTCTCTGACTGTGCTCCGCTCATCCTGGCTCTGTCATAGGGCGCTACCAAGGCCTGGGGGTACATCGGTGTCACCCCTGGAACGGCCATTACAGGCGAGGAGCAGATCTCCTACTTTTCTGCACCAACCCCCTTCGGCCGCTTAGGCTACCCTACTACTGCAACTGCTGCTGCTGCTGCTGCTCCAGCCAAGCTCGATGTGACCGCGGCATACCTTGATGCCTCAAACCGCGTGGCGGACGTGAACGTCCTAATGCCTGCAGTCCATGATATGGGAACACAAACATTTACCCCTGGCTTGTACAAGACCACTAGCTCTTTGGAAGTCTTAAAGGGCGACATGTACCTATCAGGCAAAGGCGTGTTCATTTTCCAGATGGAGTCAACACTCGTGGTGAGTCCAGTGCAGATAAAGGCAACATGCAGGCATGGTCAGCTAGCAATAGCACTGTCAACCAGACCACCTCCAGATAAGTGCCCATCTGCAATAATTGCCTCTGCTCACTTTACCTCTCATGATCCAACAGTGATGCTCCCCTCCCCTCCACTCCACTCCACTCCACTAACCTCCACTCCACTCCACTCCACTAACCTCCTCTAACCTCCACTAACCTCCACTAACCTCCACCAACCTCCACTAACCTCCCCTAACCTCCACTAACCTCCACTAACCTCCCCTCCCCTCCACTAACCTCCACTAACCTCCACTAACCTCCCCTCCCCTCCCCTCCACTCCACTAACCTCCACTAACCTCCACTAACCTCCCCTCCCCTCCACTAACCTCCACTAACCTCCACTAACCTCCACTAACCTCCACTAACCTCCACTAACCTCCACTAACCTCCACTAACCTCCACTAACCTCCACTAACCTCCACTAACCTCCACTAACCTCCCCTCCCCTCCACTAACCTCCACTAACCTCCACTAACCTCCACTAACCTCCACTAACCTCCACTAACCTCCCCTCCCCTCCACTAACCTCCCCTCCTAACCTCCACTAGCCCTCCACTAACCTCCACTCCCCTCCACTAATCTCCACTAACCTCACTAACCTCCACTAACCTCCACTAACCTCCACTAACCTCCACTAACCTCCACTACCTCCCCTCCCCTCCCCGCCCCGCCCCGCCTTGCCCCACATCTCATCCCATCTACTCCTTTACTCCAACAAACTATGTTCAGACGAGCACTGGTCGCAAAATGACTGATCATAATCTAATTGTTCCTGCCCCCCTCGTGCCCCAATGAAGCATGTATAAAGTATAAGTCCCCTTATGATTGTCCACCAGGTACACACTAATAGGAAGATGATTCTCCTGAACGGGGCACAAGCCTGCGATGTCTTCTGGAAGGTTGGCAGCTCTGCGACATTTAATGTTGGCTCGGAGGTGGTGGGCACCGTCATGGCATATGCTTCCATCAGTGTATTGACTGGTGTCACTATCAGTGGTCGGCTGTTTGCGATGACAGCTTCCATCACCTTGCTGGGCGACGTCATAAACCCATGTGCTCCATCAGGTATGAATAGGGACCGGCATATCAGATGATTTTGCCCAAAGGCGAGTATGATATCATATGATATCATACAGATTGCATCATATGATATTGCATATAAATGGTAACTTTAGCCTAGTCAGACTGCCGGCATCATATGATATCATATAATATCGTATGATGACATGATATCATATGATGTCATATTGCATATCCCTAGGTATGAATGTCCTGAATCCCGTGCCTCACCTCCCTTTTATGTACCTGTTTGTTGCGGTTTACTCCTCCACTGCCTCTCCTCTCGCATGCCCTGTAACAATTTCACGCCGTTGGTGCCTTGTATTTTGACTTGAGTGATTCGATGCAAGGGCTCTGAAACTCTAGGCGTGAGCACTAGGGGAACCCTTTAATTGCTGTATAGTGTCTTGTAGTGTACACATGCATTGCCCATTCATCCCTCCCAATGAGCTCATGCGTACCAAGGTCCTACGCAATGCTTAGTTATTTTCTAAGCCAGCCACATGGAACCATCAAGACACACAATACATGCATGAGCATGATTTCTAAACGATATTGACCCTATTCTTTTCCCATGCATGGCTCTCTCAGATGTGGACGAATGCGCGCTCGGCATTGATGACTGTCATGATCAAGCATACTGCACCAACACTCCAGACAGCTTCACATGCACTTGCAACAGCGGTTTCACTGGCGATGGAGTAAATGTTTGCACAGGTAGGTTAGGGAGCAACCTGGTGTTGGTACCCATAGCTGCTCCTTTTGACATAGCTGCCAAACCGACCAACTTCATGTCACACATCCTGCACCCATGTCACACATCCTGCACCCATGTCACGCATCTTGCGCCCATGTCACACATCCTGCACCCATGTCACACATCCTGCGCCCATGTCACACATCCTGCACCCATGTCACACATCCTGCGCCCATGTTACACATCCTGCACCCATGTCACACATCCAGCGCCCATGTCACACATCCTGCGCCCATGTCACACATCCAGCGCCCAATGTTCTACTAGCCCTCATGTTGTTAGATCTATGTGGGCATACTATGTATGCACCCAAGTGAGTGATTTGATGCAAGGGCTCTGAAGCCCTAGACGTGGGCACTAGGGGACCCCTCTAGTTGTTGTATAGTTTCTTGTAGTGTGCACATGCATTGTCTATTAATCCCTCGCAATGAGATCAAGTGTACCAGGGTCCTACGCAATGCTTGGTTATTTTCTAATCCAGCCAAACGGAACCATCAAGACACACTGCATACATGATTCCCAAATGGCATGTACCCAATTCTTTTCCCATACGTTTTGGCTCTCGCAGATGTTGACGAATGCACGGCCGACACCGATGACTGCTATGCTCAAGCATCATGCACCATGGCAAGCATGCATCCCACATTCTTACTCGGGACCAACCACACGCACGTACACACAACACATGCACATGTGTAGCCATAACATACAGGCATTCACCTACACGAACAGACACAAAGACATGAACTATAGAAAAATATAGGTACAATAACATCAACGTACACGCTCACACATGCACTGCGTTCTGGCAGTAGTTGGTAATGATAACACCTGGTGGGGCGTGGTATTAAGGGAGCCCGTCGTATGCGGGCAGAGAACGGCCTACCACCTCAACTGGACAAGCTCCCATTGCAGTTGACAACGACCTACAACGCTAAGGGCGACCGTAGGGGGAGTCGAACCCACGACCCTTCTTTGTTTCAGCAATTTTGTGTACCACTAGACCAATATATATCACTAAAACGGGCTGTCTTGTGACCTAAATCAGCAGACTTGATGAACAACGTTTTAGTGCTTTCTATAGCTTTTTATATCTTTTTGTTGCTTTTTAGGGCCATTGAGGGCAACAAAAAAAATTGTTTACTTTTTTTTACAGCAAAATTACCATTTGACTTCGTGAACATCAGGTACCCATCAGTCCCCAAATCCCCATGTCCTCACATCCCGGGATCGTTTTCCCCCGCTATGTATAGGGATCGCTAGTTTTGACCCTGTTTTAGCAAAATTCTCGCTATAGATATTTTTAAAGTAGTTTTCTTGTTTGCCTTTACTGGAACTAAAAAGCTACAAAAAGGCTATAATAAGCGCTATAACGCTGTCCCTGAAGGAGGCCTAAAACCATAAAGCTAGAAAAAAAACTACTTTCAGATTTGAAAATAAATCACTGCTTACATCGATGGTTGCAGGTCCCATAGACTGCCCCTACGGCACCTACCAGTCTGTTGCACCCGATGCCGATACCCTCCAAGTGTGCACAGGTATGATTATCTTGCCTCCTATGCCTCGCCTCCCTTTTTTATGTTAGCCTATTCATATATATATATATATATATATATATATATATATATATATATTCATATATATTCA
This sequence comes from Chlamydomonas sp. ICE-L, assembly GCA_013435795.1. Classification (NCBI taxonomy): domain Eukaryota; kingdom Viridiplantae; phylum Chlorophyta; class Chlorophyceae; order Chlamydomonadales; family Chlamydomonadaceae; genus Chlamydomonas; species Chlamydomonas sp. ICE-L. The sequence goes on from JACBWV010000506.1 coordinate 2,390,271, forward strand.
CATATATTCATATATATTCATATACCACATCTGATCGCATTAAAATGCAAAACACAGTTCTGATCAAAGTGATGGGTATGCCACAAAGCTGGGAACTTAACATATTCCACGTTTATAGGGTGTTAGCATTTCCAAACACCTACGTTACGTACACTTGCTGATCTCTATAGCACAAACTCAGGGCCCCCGTCGGTAAAACGATTGTTTGGTTGGCGTTCAGTTCATCAGTGCTTTTTATTTTTAAGCCCTTCCTTCACGGTTAGGCATGTCCGTGTAGCCTATTGGGCCTAACCAACCTCTGGTATCTCTCACCAACCCTAAGTGCCCTACTTTGCATATTGTAGGAGTGGCACCACCATTCGAACTGAATCCTCCGTGTCGCTGGTTTGTGTCGGGAGACCCACCTCCTGGGGTGAAAATCCTTTCACAACTAAAAAAAAAAAAAAAAAAAAAAAAACTGGACTGTGACATACATGCATGCAAGTCCCTCTAGCCTATTTGTCCTATCCCTGGACTGTAACATACATACACTCTTATGTTGCAGTTTACTCCTCCGCTATGTATAGCGATCGCTAGTTTCGACCCTGTTTCCGCGAAATTATCGCTATAAAAAAAGTTTAAAAAAACGTTTCCCCCCCCCCCCCCCCCCCCCCCCCCCCCCCCCTCCCCCCCTACAAGGCCCTAAATGGCCCTAAAAAGCTACAAAAAGCTACAGAAAGCACCAAAACTCTGTCCCTGGAGGAGCCCTGAAACCATGAAGCTAGAAGAAACCCACTTTCAGATTTGAAAAAAAAACTGCTCCGCTGTCTCTCCTCTTTCATGTCATGTAACAAGTCCAAACCAGGGTACTTCCAAGCGCGCACTTTTGCGCGCTGGCGCGCTGCCTTTAATGAGCCCCACTGCGTGTTTCACGCATTTTTTTGCAACCCCCTGTGGGCGCAGCAAGCATTTTTTGCGCTTTTTGCACTATAAAGCGCAGTTTTGTTTGTTTCAAGTGCGCTAAAGCCAGCGCTGGCCAATTTGGCTAATGGACGTACTCTGGTCCAAACACCTCAGAAGCTGCTGACTCAACCACTCAGTACACCTATTTCAACTGCTGACTAGCGCATGCTAGCCGCTCAATGCTGCATCCGGTATAAACCTACAGGCTAAGCTCCAGAACACAGTTGTAAATCACACATACACGTAGGTAGGGACTGGCATATCATATAATTTTGATCAAAGGCGAGTATGATATCATATGATATCATACAAATTGCATCATACGATACTGCATATAGATGGTAACTTTGGCCTAGTCAGACTGCCGGCATCATATGATGACATGAGATCATAAGATATCATATTGCCGTTCCCTACACACAGGTAGGGAACGGCAACTAATATTAGTGTTTGAAAAACTAATATTAACTCATATTATTTGTGGGTCACAATGATATTAGTTTTTCAAATGGATTCGAATTTCTGGTGAGACGGCTCGTCCAACTAGTATTATCTAATATTATAAAATATAGCCGACCCCTACACATTTGTGCATCCATCCTTCTTTGCTCCCATTCACCGCCCACAGATCTGACCGAGCACATGCACAAGCAAGTGGCTGCCTCAACACCATAGTATATTATGTCTGACTTGCTGCTTAGATCATTAGACTTGCTGAAGATCAGATGTAAATCAGACTTGCTGAACATCAGATATAAATCAGACTTGCTAAACATCAGATTTGCTAAACATCAGACTTGCTGAACATCAGATATAAAACCAGTCCCAAATCCCCGTTTCCTAACATTAATTCATGCAGGCTGGACAATCTGCAATCTCCTTACTCAGTACGAGACTTTGGGACCCTCCCATTTACTCGACCGAAGATGCGGAGGTATGGACTCCCTTGCCTCCCTTGCCTGTATTTGTATGTTGCAGTTCAAGGGTAGCCCCCCCCCCCCCCCCCCCCCCCCCCCCCCCCCCCCCTCCTGCTTATGTAGCGTACCCCCCACTGCTTGTCCCCCACATTTATGCAGCCTGCCCCCCACTGCCCCCCCCCCGGTTATGGAGCCTGCCCTCCCCTACTTGTCCCCCCTGTAACCTACCCTCCACTACTTTCACACCCGACGCCTTTACCGACCAAAGGTGCTCAGGTATGGCCTCCCTTGCCTGTATCTGTATGTTGAGGATCAAGGGTAGGTTTAATGTAATTACCAGACTTCCGTGGTTGATCAATTCAGAGGAAAGAAGGGCTATTGAGAAGCGCTTACGTAGCCTGCCCTCCACTGCTTGTCCCCCCTGCTTGTGAAGCCTACCCTCTACTACTTGTCCCTCCAGCTTATGTAGCCTACCCTCAATTACTTGTCCTCCTTGCTTATGTAGCCCACCCTCCATCGCTTGCTCCAAGCTTGTGTAGCCTACCCTCCGCTACTTACCATCAAACCGCTTACCCCCCCTGTACGTATGTATGTATGTTACAGTCCAGGGGTAGGCCAAATAGGCTAAAGGGACTTGCCCAACCGTGATAGGAAGGGCTTTAAAAGAAAAGCACTGATGAACTGAAACCCAAACAACCGTTCTACCAACGGGGGCCCTGAGTTTGCTCCCCTGCTTATGTAGCCTAACTTCCACTACTTGTCCCCCACCCCCGCCCCGCCTTTGCAGAAAATGAAATCGATTGCTAAAACAACTGCTGTGGGACTTGAGATCCAGTGGAATATGTGGGAATCTAGATGAGAGGATGAACCTGGAGTTGTATGTTACTGGGACCCTCAACATCTTTGACACGATCATCCCGCCTTTGTAGACAATGAAATCGATTGCTAAAGACACTGCTCTGTGACTTGAGATCCAATAGAGGATGTGGGAGTCTAGTTGAGAGGATGGACCTGGAGTTATATGTTACTGGGGATCCTCAACATCATCGAGACATTCATCGCGCCTTTGTAGGCAATGAAATCGATTGCTAGAGAAACTGCTGTCGGACTTGAGGCCCAATAGAGGATGTGGGAATCTAGTTGAGAGGATGGACCTGGAGTTATATGTTACTGGGGATCCTCAACATCATCGACACATTCATCGCGCCTTTGTAGGCAATGAAATCAATTGCTAGAGAAACTGCTGTCGGACTTGAGGCCCAGTAGAGGATGTGGAAACCTAGTCAAGAGGATGAACCTGGAGCTATATGTTACTAGGGACCCTCAACATCTTCGATACATCCATACCCTGGGGAGATGAAACGGATGCCCGCGTACACCGCCCCCATGGATTGGATTGTAAATTAGGATTTCGTTCAATTCCAAGCCGGAATATGCATGCATCGGGCCATAGCCCTCAGTCATGGAAGGAAGCCACTCTGACGTATATCTACGAAGGGAAAGAAGACAAGCTACTGCCAGACAACTATTGAGGTATCAGCTTGCTGTTGGTAGGTAGCAAGGTCTACCCGAATTTGCTAATCGGCAGACTCAAGCCCACCATCGGGCTGGTGCCTTCACGTATGCCCTGTTATCTACAGGGTATTTTTTCTGAACGCTTTATTTATTTTGCCCTCACTTCTTTCTTCGGCAGTAGATTTGGGTATCTTGCGATGGGGATGTCGGATGTCGCCTCACATGTGCCTGCATCCATGATGTGTTTGCTTCGATTGGTGTCTTTCAAGCCCTTTCTGCCTGCAGTTTGCCTGCCTGCCTGCAGTCTGCCTGCCCACCTGCAGTTTGCCTGCATGTCTGCAGTTTGCCTGCCTGCCTGCAGTTTGCCTGCATGTCTGCAGTTTGCCTGCCTGCCTGCAGTCTGCCTGCCTGCCTGCAGTTTTCCTGCATGTCTGCAGTTTGCCTGCCTGCCTGCAGTTTGCCAGCAGGTCTGCTGTTTGCCTGCCTGCAGTTTGCCTGCATGTCTGCAGTTTGCCTGCCTGCCTGCTGTTTGCCCCCTTACTCCTTGCTTCGGCAATAGATTTGGGTATCTCGCGATGAAGGATCACCCTTGCTTGTGAATTAGGTGGAGACCAGATAAGGTAAAGCGATTTTTATGGAGGGCTTTTGCTTCGGACGTGCAGCTGGTCATATGAACTGTGGGAATATAATTTCCTTCAGTCTTGAGTATAGGTTTTCCCCTCTCGGGATTTCTGAGGAGACTATCCTAAACGAGTTATGTCTGGGTTTCTGGTTTTGGGTAGTTGACTGATCTTCCGTTACTAGGAGTCGGTAGTATGCGCGTGTTTACGTTACATAACTTTTGGGGTTACTGTTAGGGTGAGGGTGAGGGTGAGGGTTAGACTGCAGACCACTTTGGTTTCCTGCACTTCACTGGGTTTGTGTTTATTGTGTTGTTGTTGCAAGTCTTCTTATAGAAGTCTTGTATTGTGTCTTGATTTTTGTGGACCTTTGTCTGCATAAATTAATTCTGTACTTCTGCATGCTTTTTCTGCAGATGTTTGTAGTTCGGAGTGATGGTGTGCAGGATTCGCCTGTAAACCTTGCCCCTTTTTGTGTAGTGTGTCTGAGTGCGTGCAGATTTATTTTCTGCATATAATTTAGTTTGGGATTTTTCCTGTGGCTCTTTGAGTGCTCAGGGTTCAGTTAATTGTGTAAAGTTCATCATGCTTGATGCCTGTACTTCAGCCACTTAGGACCACCTTATAGCACTGGATTATGAGACTGGAAGCTTTACAGCAGTTGCCCCTTGTTGACCTAAAGGAATCTGGCACTGACTGATCGGTGCGGAGTGGGGGAGCTACCCTCCAGTGAGCTAGCATCCACAAGCCAGATCTCCTATACCCTAAACTCTATATCCTAAACCCTATATCCTAAACCCTACACCCGAGGAGGATCTGGCTTGTGGATGCTAGCTCACTGGAGGGTGGCTTCCCCCCACCGATCGGCGCGGCTCATATTTATTCTGTCTTCAAATGCAGGACCTGTGGGGATTTTGTCTTGGGATGTACCTCTTGCTATCTCAGCGTTCTGAGTGCTAAATGAGCAGCAGACCGGATCAATGGTTACGTGCTTTCATGTATTTTGCCTCATAGGGTTCGTTTTAGATGTGGCTGAATATTGAAATTGAAATTGTTACATCCGTGTAATACAGTTACTCACAGGACGTGATGTTAAGGACACCACAGCGTAAGCCGGAGCTAGCTATAGTCACCGTTACTGAATATGTTAGTAAGTCTAACATGAGGATTGAATTTAACCTAAGGCATCTGTTGCCTAGACCTGGGGGATTATACTTAGGTGACTAATGGTGTTTTGCGGCGGGCTTACTGCAAGACATGTCCCAAGTGGCTTACCGCAAACAGTGTGTCAATTGGGATGCAAGCAGGTTGCAAGCGTGTATGCATCCTGCTTTCAACAAGCATGCCGTAAGCCCCCTGCTTGTTGCAAGCTGGGATGCGGCAAACCGGCTGCAAGCGCCCTGCTTGTTGCAAGCTGGCTATCTCCTGTGATTGTTCCCTTACAGCCAGTTGCCTTCTAGATCGCTTCTTGGTTTGGTTGCTGGTGTACCATTTGTAACTGGAATGTTACGGACAGTCGTCATAGTGGAATGTCAGAGATAGCTGTTTTACTGCCTACTGTCCTTTACCCCTCTGGCCCGTGTCCTCTTTGACCGGACTCCTGTCACGTATCACGTGTCTTCTACTCCTCTGTCCCTTTGACCCTAGACCCTAATCTTTCCTCGGGCGCCCTCATAGTGCACCTTTCTTTGCTTCAGTAATTCTTTCTTTCGATCATTTCCTTTCCGTCTCTGTCCCAATCAGTCGACAGGGAGGGCCCCCAGTGCTCCCTTGGCTACTGCCTTTTGAATGAATTGGACTGCCTGGTGTCGTTGACACTATGTACGGCGTTGGACACTTGCACACCTTGAACATTTTAGTAATGACATGTGATATTACGCATTTACGCATCACCCTGTGAGGCAGGTCTCTGATGAGATAAGTAGGCATCTCGGATTTCCCACTCATCCCATGAAGAGGACATCCAAGTATGGTACACTACATCCTTCCTTTCTTGTGGTCCCGAGCTTTCATCTTTAGGGCGCGTATCTAATGACTTGGATACTTGGTGCTATGGAAAAAGAAATTCTGATTGCAGAATTGGACCTCATCCACTTAGCTTAAAATCTACACTTCGAGACGCAAGTGTTATCCAAATCTACGTTTCATGAGCACACCTCTTCGTTTCATGGGTCAGAATCAGTGTTGCACAAAGCCCTCTGAGAATCTGCGTGACACACTGTGGCACACTTCAGCTCTTACCCGTGGACGAGAGGTTGCAAACTGGCAACATGATAGCAATCAAAACATGTTGCCGTAGCTGGCTTGGTCGCATCAGCCCATATATGAGGAGCGAGGTGTGATGGTATGCAGCTGCTGCTGCTCTGCTCCCAGCTGCTGCTGCATCAAGTACAACCGACCTGCCAGCCTGTACAGTTGTGGGCCTGAAGCCCGGGCCTGAACTGGCATTGAAAATGGAAATAACACCTCGTGGATACGTTGAATTCCCCGATCCGCCTTGCTGACACTGTGCCTCGCTTATTCGCATTCTTAGTCCCGCCCCTCCCTTGATTTCTTACAACGACTCGGCATATTGCTATTCTTTTCCATCCACTTGAGCATATCGATTTGCTGTCCTGCTTCTGCATCGACAGAGGTGGCCGGTGCCAGTTCGGGGTCAAGGTCGTGTAGGTAGCTTTCGATATCTTCTGCTATCGAGGTGAGCGGGATATTTAGTAGAAGTGATCCCTTGTCAATGATGCCAGCTGTCGCTTTCGCAGAAGACAGTGAATCCATCCTGACAAGTACCGCCTGCTTTGCGGGTGTGCGCAGGTTCAACAATCAAGGGTGCAGCTGATGCTCAAGGCAAGCCCCGTGATGCACTCCAGGATCGCACCTCTGTCATTGTGTCATCCCAGACCACAGTGGAGTACTGCTGCTGCGTCGCATGTCATCCGAGCTGCTCAGAGTAAGTACGCGTCCGTGGCTACTAGATATGATGCCAATAAGGACCTGTTATATGCCATATACAGTGATGCAGGGGTGGTGTCCTGCTAGATGTACCTAGTCATGGTGTTTATGGTGTGTACAGTATCATTTAACGTGGCCAAGTATGTTCTGGGAGTGCACATGACATCTCACTGCATGCATGTATTGTCATGCATGTAGTCCCTTTAACCTGATAGGCTACCCCGGACTGTAGCATACATGCATGGATGGTTAGAATGGATCTCGGTGTGGTTGGGCAGTACAGGGGTCCTGCCCCCTAGCAGTACACACACCTAGTCGTGCTCCAGCACCTAGTCATGCTCCAACAGTGAGGATGGATCTTGGTGTGGTCGGGGGCAACACTTCAAGGGTAGCCAAATAGGTAGGCGACTGGGACAAGCTAGATTGTCCAAAATGAAACATTGTGAATCATTAGTTCTTCATGACTTATCAGAACTTCCTGAGTTAATTGATAGATGGATGGATGGGTATGTGAATGAATGAATAGATGAATAAATCAATGGATGGATGAATGGGTAGATAGGTGAATGGATTATTTGATATCAAAGAGAACAATAGAAGGCCTGAGTCTCAGTGCCATGTTGGATCTTGCCTGGTGTGTGGGTACCTGCAAGATGCCTAGCTAGCCTGATGGGTGCGGTGTGCATGCAGAAGAGTGATCATCTGTCAGTGCATCTGTGTATATGCACAATTGTGGCTTTCTTTAACAGCCTTGTTTGATGTATTGATGATTTGTCTGGCTGCTTGTCTGGTTAACAATCAAGAGCTGCCTACTGACCGTCATGTTGTTCCCTTTCCTGCTGGTGTTGGTTTGCTTGCAGATGAGCGCCCCATTGGGCCTGGGAGTGGAGGAAAAGGGAAGAAATCTGAACTAGGAGGTCATGATGATGCTACACGTGGTCGGAAGACAGGGCAGCAGACATTCCCCGTGAAGGGCCCTGCTGGGCGCTCTCAACCAGGAAGAGGAGCATCCTCTGGAAGGAGCAGCCCACAACGTAAAAGCTATCAGCAGGATAACAAGGTGGGACCATCTACATAATACATACACACACAAGCTAGTCGTATCTTCCATGGTCAGTTGAGTGCAGGAGACAGCACCATCACACCTGCACTTTGATGCTGGTGTTGCCTAAAGCATGATGACAACATAGCTACCATTTGCGCTCATGAGCTCCGCATCCATTCAGGGCGCTGAGTTAAGATTGCAGGAGATACAAACATGTCACCTGCATTGCACATCTTTGAATAGGAGTATCTGCTAAGCTGTATATACAACAAGTGAACTGCCACACCCCGCACTCCACACCTCACACCTCACACACCCCACACCACACACCCCACACCACACAAACCCCACATCCCACACCCCACACACCCCAACACCTCCACACACAGTTGAACAGGAATATCTGCTATGCTGTATATACAAGAAGTGAACCGCCACACCCCACACCCCACAAACCCCACCCCACACACCCCACACCCCACACCCCACAAACCCACACCCCACACCCCACACCACACAAACCCCACACCACACACCCCACACCCCACAAACCCCACACCACTTACCCCACACATGTCACCTACATTGCACATCTTTGATTATAATATATATCTGCTATGCTCTATGTACAACAAGTGAGCGTTCCTAATGTTGAGCTCAGCATGTTAGTAATGATGACGCCTGGTGGGGCGTGGTATTAAGGGAGCCCCGTCTTACGGGGGTAGGGAACGGGCTGCTACCTTACCTGGACAAAGCTACCATGGCAGTTGACAGCGTCCGCTAACACTTAAGCGCCCCCGTGGGGATTCGGACCTGTGAACATTCCTAATGTATTGCAGAATCATGTATTGCAATTGATGTACAGTGCTGATTGTTCAATTTTAGTACGATCAGTCCTGTCTGCATGCAAAAGTAAGTGCTTCTATGCCCATGCATACATATAGCCATACATGTACGCATGCCAGGCACGTGAAGCAGACATGAACTATTTCCAAATGGTGTGCGCAGGCCTCAGGAAGCTCTGCAAAGCTGATGGGAAGAATCATGGCATGTACAGACCTGAACAGCTTGAATCAAGTTGTCACCGCTGATGGGCAGCGCTTTGACTACCGCCTGGTGTCCGCAGCAATGACCAAGGTAGTCAAATTGCATAGGCGGAACCAAAAGGCCATGGCACAACGGATGATGCAGGATCTGAGTGTGTTGGCCCTTGGTGAACTGAACAACATGAATGCTCGCACCCTGGCGGGTGTTTTGTGGGCTATGGCAAAGTTTGGAGGTCCAGCCAACCCTGCTTTAGTACAGGGGATCTTTGTGCGCACCAAAGAGGAGTTGAGTAGCTTCAACGCTCAAGGAATTTCAAATGTTTTGTGGGCAATGGCAAAGCTGCGTGTTCCATCTGATGACCTAGTCCATGACATTATGGATGCAGCAACAAGGAGGCTGCCTGACTTCAAAGCCCAGGAGCTGTCTAATACTTCTTGGGCACTAGCAACAATGGGCATTCCTTTGAAAGGGCCATTTCTTGAAGGCTGGGTCAAGTATGCAGTTCAGAAGCTGCCTGACTTCAATGCACAGGATCTGTCCAACACATTATGGTCGCTAGCAACAATGGGCATTCCTATAGAAGGGCTATTCCTTGAAGGCTGGATCAAACATGCAGTTCAGAAGCTGCCTGACTACAATGCCCAGGGCCTGTCCAACACTCTATGGGCGCTAGCATCAATGGACATTCCTTTGGAAGGGCCATTCCTTGAAGGCTGGATCAAGTATGCAGTTCAGAAGCTGCCGGACTTTGAACCTCAACATCTGTCCAACACTGTATGGGCGCTAGCAACAATGGACATTCCTTTGGAAAGGCCATTTCTTGAAGGCTGGGTCAAGTATGCAATTCAGAAGCTGCCGGACTTCGAACCTCAACATCTGTCCAACACTGTGTGGGCGCTAGCAACAATAGGCATTCCTTTGGAAGGGCCATTCCTTGAAGGCTGGATCAAGTATGCCGTTCAGAAGCTGCCTGAATTCAATGCACAGAACCTGTCCAACACTTTATGGGCGCTAGCAACAATGGGCATTCCTTTGGAAGGCCCATTCCTTGAAGGCTGGATCAAGTATGCAATGCAGAAGCTGCCAGACTTCAATGCCCAGAACCTGTCCAACACTCTGTGGGCAGCAGCTAATATGGGTATTGAGGATGATGCTTTTAATGCTTCCTGGTTGACTGTGGCTAAGCAGAAGCTGCCTGACTTCAATGCCCAGAACCTGTCCAACACTTTGTGGGCAGCAGCCAATCTGGGTATTGAGGATGACGACTTTGCTCGTTCCTGGTTAATTGTGGCTAAGCTGAAGGTACCTGAATTTGACGTCGAAGCCCTGTCCAACAATCTGTTGACAGCAGCCTTCCGGGGTACTGAGGCACCAACAGTCCAGGTAGTAGGGGATGCCTCTAACAAGGCCCTGGCAGCCTACACCCCTAATGGTGACCTGAGACAACCCATCATTCAACCCTTTAGCAAGGGCGAGCTGAAGGCTGTGCAGGAAGACAAGTGGTCCAGTACTGCAAGGGAGCTGTCTGTTGTGAAGCTAGCACTAGAGGTCATGGAGGAGCAACGTCCAGGGTACTTGTCAGGGAAGAGGTTCCAGTATGGGACAGACTGTGAAGGAGCTCTGATGATGATGAGGATGGTTGTATTTCCTGATGGTCCTTCGGACTCCCCATTTGCCTATGACTTGGCCAGTTCAAGCGGGAAGTATGCACACGAATTGGCCACAGCCATGGGTATGAAAGGAGGGCCAGGCACCGTTCCTTTAGTCAAGGACATAAGGTTGCTGTGCGACAAGTTGGGGGTAGAGCTAGATGTAGTATGGAGGCGTAGGAATCATCCTGAGCAGCAGGTGGCCGATGACCTGTCCAAGGTAGAAGATAACGAGGATTGGTCACTACATCAAGGAGTGTACCTGAATGTTCTAGAGCACCCCTGTCTGCAAGGCAGGAGGCCAACGCTGGATGTGTTTGCCTCAGGGGCCAACACCAAGGTGCAGGGTGCCTACTATTCCAATTATCTGGGAGTAGGCTGCCTAGGGGTGGATGCTTTCCAACACCCATGGGTGAGGGAAGGAGCACCTAGGGAGGAGCAGTTGGCCTACATCCATGGGCCCTTCCACCTGCTGCCTCAGATCTTGCAGAGAGTGAGTGAGGAGCAGGTGGATTGCATTGTGATTACTCCAGGGTTGAGTGGACCGTGGGTAGCCTTGCTATCAGGGTTACCTGTCCAGGCCACAATGGAGTTGCCAATGAAAGCTGACCTCCTGGTGGCTGGGGCTTTGGTCCCATCTAGGGGGAGGGGGAGCAAGTGCCCCAAGGACCCCCTACAGGCCATCTTCATCCTATGGGGCAACAAGCAAGATGCCCAGGACTAGGGATAGGGTGTCTTCCCTGGGTGTGGATTGATCTGGACCGTCTTGAGTGGGAGGAGGCGTAAGTTGGAGGGATGTGCCTTTTAGTTTTTTCCTGGGGAATTCCCGTCCGATGTGGTGGCATGTTGGATGCCAACCATTTTGTGTATGTTGTTACAGTCCAGGGGTAGACAAATAGGCTGAAGGGACTTGCCCAACCATGATATCAGGAGGGGCCAAAGCGAAAAGGCACTGATGAACTGAGCGCCAAGCAATCGTTTTACCGATGGAGGCCTTGAGTTTGTGCTACAGTGCCAACATAAGATTGTGATTCTCCTCGCACTTTGAAGTCCTCCAAAGGATATAGCCCATACGGCTGTATCTGATATGGATTCATTTGGTGTGTGCCAGAGTTGTTTTGGTCGACTCCCAAATCTGCTTCATGGGACGCAAACGGTTTCAAAATCTGCCCCCTGCGACGCAACAGATCCTCCTAAATATGTGTGCGTTACCCCACTCATACCATGTTGAACGACCCTGGTGTGCGCTAGGTTCTGAACACGCAAAAGTGTCCAGTCTTTTCTTACTTCAGATACTTGACTACGGTATGAACTACCGATCTTGACATGTGCTCGCCATGATAATACATCGCCACCATTTTATTCTGTAACAGATTTATCAATATGAACACATGCAGCACCGTGCAGCATGATTTTTATGGCAATGTATTAGCCAGAGTTGTTCGAGGGTACCAGTACGTAAAAATCTATGATCTGGGACTGAAGCGTTATCCAAATCTACGTTTCATGAGCACACCTTTTCGTTTCATGTGTCAGAATAAGTGTTGCTCAAAGCCCTCCAAGAGTCTGAGTGACACTGCAATCTTTCGCCTCTGCTGGTGGACGACATGTTACAAACTGGCAACATGATAGCAGTCAAAACCGAATATGTTGCCATAGCTGGCTTTGTCCCATCAGCCTTATGTGAGGAGCGAGGTGTGATTGAGTGCAGCTGCTGCAGCCATCAAATACAACCGACCTGCCAGGCTGTACTGGGCCTGAACCGGGGGCCTGAACTGGCATCGCCGAGGCCTGAGCTGGCACCGCAGAAAAAGGAAATAACACCTCTGGTGGAAACGATGACATTCCCGATCCGCCTTGCTAAAACTGCGCCTCGCCTGTTCGCGTTCTCAGTCACGCCCCTTTCTTGTTTTCTCACACTTGAGCGGCTCGATTTGCTGTGCTCCTCCTGCATCGACAGAGGTGGCCCGTGCCAGTTCGGGGTCGACATCGTGTTGGTAGCTATCGTTTTTTTCTGCTGTCAAGGTGAGCGGGATGTTTAGACGAAGTGATACCTTGCCAACGATGCCACTTGACGCGTTCGCAGAAGACAGTGACTCCATCCTGATAAGTACCGTCTGCTGTGCGGACGAGCGCAGGTTCAATAATCAAGGATGCAGCTGATGCTCAAGGCAAGCCCCATGATGCAGTCCAGAATCGCACCTCTGTCATTGTGTCAGCCCAGACCACAGTGGAGTGCTGCTGCTGCTTCACACGTCATCCGAGCTGCTCAGAGTAAGTACGCGTCCGTGGCTACTAGATATGATGCCAACAGGGACCTGGTATATGCCATATGCAGTAATGCAGAGATGGTGTCCTGCTAGATGTACCTAATCAGGGTGTTGTGGTGTTTATGGTGTGTATCATTTAACTTGGTCAAGTATGTGCTGGAAGTGCATCTGAGATCTCACTGCATGCATATGATGTCTTTTACATGTAGTCCCCTACTCCCCTTTACCTTAAAGGCTACCTCGGACTAACATACATGCGTGGATGGTGAGGATGAGTCTCGGTCTGGTTGGGCAGTACAGGGGTCCAGCCCCCTACAAGTACACACACCTAGTTGTGCACCAGCACCTAGTCGTGCTCCAACAGTGAGGATGGATCTTGGTGTGGTCGGGGGCTACACTTCAATGGTAGCCAGATAGGTAGGCTACTGGGACAAGCTAGATTGTTAAAAATGAAACATAGTTAATCATTAGTTCTTCATGACCTATCAGAAGTTCCTGATAACTAACTCCCATTCTCAATGAGCTGGTGCCTAATGAATGGATGACTGACTGACTGGATGAGTAAATTGATAGATGGATGGATGGGTATGTGAATGAATGAATAGATTTATGAATCAATGGGTGGATGGATGGATTATTTGGGTGGGTGGGTGGGTGGATGGATGGATTATTTGGGTGGGTGGATGGGTGGGTGGGTGGATTATTTGGGTGGATGGATGGATGGGTGGGTGGGTGGATTATTTGATAGCGAAGAGAACAATAGAGGGCATGAGTCTCAGTGCCATGTTGGATCTTGCCTGGTGTGTGGGTACATGCAAGATGCCTAGCTAGCCTGATGGGTGCGGTGTGCATGCAGAAGAGTGATCATCTGTCAATGCATCTTTGTATAAGCACAATTGTGGCTTTCTTTAACAGCCTTGTTTGATGTATTGATGATTTGTCTGGCTGCTTGTCTGGTTAACAATCAAGAGCTGCCTACTGACCGTCATGTTGTTCCCTTTCCTGCTGGTGTTGGTTTGCTTGCAGATGAGCGCCCCATTGGGCCTGGGAGGGGAGGAAAAGGGAAGAAATCCGAACCAGGTGGTCATGATGATGCTACACGTGGTCAGAAGACAGGTCAGCAGACATCCCCCGAGAAGGGCCCTGCTGGGCGCTCTCAAGCAGGAAGAGGAGCATCCTCTGGAAGGAGCAGCCCACAACGTAAAAGCTATCAGCAGGATAACAAGGTGGGACCATCTACATAATACCTACACACAAGCAAGTCGTATCAGTCATGATCAGTTGAGTGCAGGAGACAGCACCATCACACCTGCACTTTGATGCTGGTGTTGCCTAAAGCATGGTGACAACATAGCTATTTAATAATATTGTAGAATTAAAGTATCACTGTAGCAGTGATTTTTTTAGGCACGATTAATCGTTTTTTTCACGATTTTAATGTTATTTGAGAATTTGTCCATCGTTTTCTCAGGTCTGGTTAATGTTTTCGAATTCTGAAACGTTAGGTGAAGCATCGTGCATGCACGATACTTAATGTTTCCGACCGACTGATGGCTTGGGTGAAGCATCGCGCTGCACGCTTTTTAATGTTTCAGACGTCGCAGACGGTTGGCTCGGGCATCGTGCAGCTACTTAGTTGGCATCGGTTTGGAATTGGTTGGCCTTGGCACAGGCTGACAGTCCCTGACACGTCAGGTTCGTTAGGTCCACACGGCTCCACAGCAAGTGTGGACTCCACACGCCACTCACCGTTCAAACGAAAGTAACGGCCTGTGGTTTCAGGTCTGTTCTTTCTGCGTCGAAGAACTGCTGCGGTTATTGTTTCGAGCTACAACAGCTTTGACCCGATCGATGGAGCAAGCTGAATGGTCCCGAATAAGGACAAAGCCAAGGGCAAGGTAGGCCGCAAGCCTACTGCTCTAACGAACAAGCCTCCTCCCAGGAGATGGAAGACCATCACAGGCTTCGTCATGGTCGTGGAGCCCACTCGCCTAGGTCGCCCAGTAGAGCGGTGCTCTCTTCCCCCGCCCCCGCCGGAAGCTGTTATCGATTTGACATCTGCAACTGAGACTCTAGGTGTGTAGATGTAGGGCAACGAGTTGAGCCACGTGGTATTGACAAGTGCTGAATGCCGACTGCTGATTCCATGCCATGTAAATGCGAGCCACGAGCCTCTATCGATACCTCGATCGATCTCAATACTGCCTAATACCTCTAACTACTCCCTCCACCCCCTTTGCATATTTAGTCAACGATGATGATGATGGTGATGATGATGATTCCACCTAGTTCCGGTATTTAATTGAACAGACTCTGCAACCCTTATTCGATACAGCCCATTGGCTATCAACATCTTGGGGTCTAGTTGAGACAATTGTAAGCCCCCTTTAGGCAGGCCGTTTTTATGACCCGAGTGGCTCAAACCTTGTTTATAGGTGTGCACGATTATTTTATTTATTTGTCGGCCCAGAATGTAAGCAAAATCGCGCTGAGCGATTATAAATGTTTCCATCTCCTCAAACTCCAGACCTGGGAATCGTGCAGCACGATTATTTAAGTTAGTGACCAAATCCTTAAAAAAATCACTGCACTGTAGCACGAACTCAGGGCCCCCGTCGGTTAAACGATTGTTTGGGGCTCAGTTCATCAGGGCTTTTTCTTTTGAAGCCCTTCCTATACGGTTGGGCAAGTCCCTTTAGCCTATTTGGCCTACCCCTGGGCTGTAACATACATACATACATACATACATACATACATACATACATACATACATGAGCTACCATTTGCGCTCATGAGCTCTATATCCATTCAGAATGCAAATCTTTGAATAGGAAAAGCTGCTATGCTGTACATTATATTTGCAACGAGTGAGCACTCCTAATCCGGTGCAGGCTCGTGTATTGCGCTGCTTTATTCAGAAGGCTTCTTCTCCACGGCCTAATGGATGACCAGGCCAGCTCTGGTTGCTTTAACAGGAGGATCAAGCTCCGATGCTTTGTGTCCCATAGTACCATAGACAATCACCACCATCATCACCACCATCATCACCACCATCACGTTAGCAGCTGTCCCATAGACTATCACCACCATCATCACCACCATCATATAAGCAGCTGCCCCATAGACTGTCACCACCATAATCACCATCACCACCATCATCACGTTAGCAGCTGTCCCATAGACTATCACCACCATCATCACCACCATCATATAAGCAGCTGCCCCATAGACTATCACCACCATAATCACCACCACCATCACCACCATCACGTTAGCAGCTGTCCCATAGACTATCACCACCATCACCACCATGCCCAAGCTATCATTTGTATTGATAAAAATGCTTTTAAAAATTGCTTGCTGCAATATTGCCTATTTGATTTTGATGAAGTTGTAAGACCCCATCTGTATTTTGTGGTGCAGGCTCGTCTTGGGTCCACAATGGCCTGTTGATGGCAACGTAATGTAATTTTATCGTGCCCACATTTGTGTTCATAAAAATGCTTGCTTGCTGCAATGTTGCCTATTTGATTTTGATGAAGTTGGAAGACCCCTCCAATATGTTTTTCATTACTTATGATGGTGAGTCATATGAGGAGCTCGCCCCTAGATCTGGATTCTTGCCTAGTGCGAGTTTCACTTTTTTGGATTCATTATTGAATTAAATTTTCACTGTAGCACAAACTCAGGGCCCCCGTCTGTAAAACCAGTGTTTGGGGTTCAGTTCATCAGTGCTGTTTCTTTAAAGCCCCTCATGTCATGGTTGGGCAAGTCCCTTTAGCATATTTGATCTATACCAGGACTGTAACAACAAACTAACTAACTACAATTGATGTACCGTACTGATTGTTCCAATTCATCATGACCGGTCCTGTCGTATGCAAGTGAAGTGCTACTTTGCCCATGTACGCATATAACCAAGCATATGCACATGACGGGCACATGAAGCAGACATGCTCTGTTTCCAAATGGTGTGCGCAGGCCTCAGGAAGCTCTGCACAGCTGATGGGGAGAATCATGGCATGTACAGACCTGAACAGCTTGGATCAAGTCGTCAACGCTGAAGGGCAGCGCTTTGACTACCAAAAGGTGTCTGCTGCAATGACCAAGGTAGTCAAATTGCATAGGCGGAACCAAAAGGCCATGGCACAACGGATGATGCAGGATCTGAGTGTGTTGGCCCTTGGTGAACTGAACAACATGAATGCTCGCACCTTGGTCAGTGTTTTGTGGGCTTTGGCAAAGTTTGGAGGTCCAGTCAACCCCGCATTAGTACAGGGGATCTTGGTGCGCACCAAAGAGGAGCTGGCAAGCTTCAACGCCCAAGAAATTTCAAATGTTTTGTGGGCGATGGCAAAGCTGTGTGTTCCATCTAATGACCTAGTCCATGACATTATGGATGCAGCAAAAAGGAGGCTGCCTGACTTCAACGCCCAGGGCCTGTCCAACACTGTGTGGGCGCTAGCAACAATGGACATTCCTATGGAAGGGCCATTCCTTGAAGGCTGGGTCAAGTATGCGGTTCAGAAGCTGCCTGACTTCAACGCCCAGGAGCTGTCCAACACTGTTTGGGCGCTAGCAACAATGGGCATTATTTTGGAAGGGCCATTCCTTGAAGGCTGGATCAAACATGCAGTTCAGAAGCTCCCTGGCTTCAATGCCCAGGGCCTGTCCAACACTCTATGGGCGCTAGCAACAATGGACATTCCTTTGGAAGGGCCATTTATTGAAGGCTGGATCAAGAATGCAGTTCAGAAGCTGCCTGACTTCAATGCCCAGAACCTGTCCAACACTTTGTCCGCTGCAGCCAAGCTGGGTATTGAGGATAAAGCTTTCAATGCTGCCTGGTTGCAGGAGGCTAAGCTGAAGCTGCCTGATTTCAACGCCCAGAACCTGTCCAACACTCTGTGGGCAGCAGCCAATCTGGGTATTGAGGATGCAGCTTTAAATGCTGCCTGGTTGAGTGTGGCTAAGCTAAAGCTGCCTGACTTCAACGTTCAGAACCTGTCCAACAGTCTGTGGGCAGTAGCCAATCTGTGTATTGAGGATGCGGCTTTCAATGCTGCCTGGTTGAGTGTGTCTAAGCTGAAGCTGCCTGACTTCAATGGCCAGGAGCTGTCCAACAGTCTGTGGGCAGTAGCCAATCTGGGTATTGAGGATGAAGCTTTCAATGCTGCCTGGTTGAGTGTGGCTAAGCAGAAGCTGCCTAACTTCAATGCCCAGGAGCTGTCCAACACTTTGTGGGCAGCAGCCAATCTGGGTATTAAGGATGACGACTTCGCTTCATCCTGGATGATTGTGGCCAAGGTGAAGCTACCTCAATTTGATGTCCAAGCCCTGTCCAGCAATCTGTTGTCAGCAACCGACCAGGGTACCGAGGCACCAACAGTCCAGGTAGTAGGGGATGCCTCTAAGAAGGCCCTGGCAGCCTACACCCCTAATGGTGAGCTGAGACAACCCATCATTCAACCCTTTAGCAAGGGTGAGCTGAAGGCTGTGCAGGATGACAAGTGGTCCAGTACTGCAAGGGAGCTAGCTGTTGTGAAGCTAGCACTAGAGGTCATGGAGGAGCAACGCCCAGGGTACTTGTCAGGGAAGAGGTTCCAGTATGGGACAGATTGTGAAATTGCTGTGATGATGATGAGGATGGTTGCATTTCCTGATGCCCCTTTGGACTCCCCTTTCTTGACTAGTTCAAGCGGGAAGTATGCACATGATCTGGCCACAGCCATGGGTATGAAAGGAGGGCCAGGCACCGTTCCTTTAGTGAAGGACATAAGGTTGCTGTGCGACAAGTTGGGGGTAGAGCTAGATGTAGTATGGAGGCGTAGGAATCATCCTGAGCAGCAGGTGGCCGATGACCTGTCCAAGGTAGAAGATAACGAGGATTGGTCATTACATCAAGGAGTGTACCTGAATGTTCTAGAGCACCCCTGTCTGCAAGGCAGGAGGCCAACGCTGGATGTGTTTGCCTCAGGGGCCAACACCAAGGTGCAGGGTGCCTACTATTCCAATTATCTGGGAGTAGGCTGCCTAGGGGTGGATGCTTTCCAACACCCATGGGTGAGGGAAGGAGCACCTAGGGAGGAGCAGTTGGCCTACATCCATGGGCCCTTCCACCTGCTGCCTCAGATCTTGCAGAGAGTGAGTGAGGAGCAGGTGGATTGCATTGTGATTACTCCAGGGTTGAGTGGACCGTGGGTAGCCTTGCTATCAGGGTTACCTGTCCAGGCCACAATGGAGTTGCCAATGAAAGCTGATCTCCTGGTGGCTGGGGCTTTGGTCCCATCCAAGGGGAGGGGGGGCAAGCGCCCCAAGGACCCCCTACAGGCCAGCTTCATCCTATGGGGCAACAAGCAAGATGCCCAGGACTAGGAATAGGGTGTCTTCTTGGGTGTGGATATACCAGGACAGTCTTGAGTGGGAGGAGGCGTAAGGTAGATGAGGTGGTTTTTACGCACTTCAGTTTTCTCAAGGGAATCCCCGTCCGAGAAGGTGGCACGCTCGACACTAACCATTGACCCAGAGTGATGCTGAAGGTTGCCGACTCACCCACCCACAAACCCATCCAAGCTTCCATGTATGAACTCACCCACCCAAACACCCAAACACTTATACCACAACGCCCATGCTCGAACTCACTTTGGAAGCATGGTGTTCAAAATGTATGTGTTGTGCACCCCCCCCTTCAAAGATATCCCCGGGGTTTATATTACCCGTTTAAAGATAACCCTCTGGTTTATATTACTCTAGAGGGATTAGGGGCCAAAGTGACAGGGCGCCGTTAGCCTACAGTGATGCAGAATGTTGCAGACGCTACATATCCAATGAAGTCAAGCCCGCACCACAGTTCTTGCTTAAACTCACCCACACATACACACACTTCACACCCACCCACCCAAACTTCTATGCTTGAGCTCACCCCCCACCCAAACCTCAATGCTTGAGCTCACCCCCCACCCAACCACCCATCAGTGCTTTTTTCGTTTAAGCCCCTCCTGATATCATGGTTTGGCCTGTCCCTTTAGCCTATTTGGCTATCTCTCGACTGTAACAACATATACTCTAAACAGTATAAATGGTAAAAAGGGACTTGTTCGAGTCTACATTTTCCTGGTAATATTTTTTTACTGCCGAAGACGGCGAGCAGCCAAATTGCAGGCTGAAGCTATGTAACCAAGTTCAAGTTCTACAATCTACACAGTACAACACTGAGGCAAATCCCTGCCCGCAACGCAACAGACCCTTCAACATCTGTGACTTCTGTGGCAAATTTTCCTTAAAAAAAAACCTGATCTGTTGTTCTACATGCGACGAGTTGCGTGGCGCACACAGATTCTGTGTGCGCCACGCAACTCGTCGCATGTAGAACAACCCTGGTGTGTGCTAGGTTTTGAACGCGCAAAAATTTCCAGGCCGTTCTGACTTCAGAAAGTTAACTACTTAGTTATGTGCTGCTGATCTGCCGGCACGTGTGTGCTAAGAAACCATATAGCTGCAGTTTGATTCTGTAACAGATTTATCAATATAAAACGTCCAGCGTGCATCTATAAGTGGCAATGTGTTAGCCAGGGCTGTTTAAGAGTACTTCATAATCTACGTTTCGAGGCGCAAGTGTTATCCTAATCTATGTTTCATGGGCCCACCTCTTCGTTTCACAGGACAGAATCACTGTTGCTCAAAAAAGCAATCTGCGTGACACACTGCACATTTCAGCTCCTTCCGGGGGACGACAAGTTTCAAACTGGCAACATGATAGCAATACAATCCTAACATGTTGCCATCAGGGTACTACATTTGGCCAGCCTCTTTCGCGCAACTGCCATTTTTTGTAGCCAGAAAAGCGCAACTGCCTGAAAGAACTGCGCGTTTCGCGCAACTTGTATTTCCCCCTTGCTTTAAGTACTTCTTTTTGTCAAGTTGAGGAGAGACTGGAATCTGAAGAGACATGGAGACCTATGTTACATACTTACATGTGACCATGCAAGGCAGTGAGCAGCCCACAGTTGGCTGAAAAATACTGTTTTTTCCTACCGAAGGCGGCGAGCAGTCAAATTGCTGGCTGAAGCTATGTAACCAAGTTCAAGAAAAATAATGCAACAATTCAAATCCAAGCACTTAAGACCCGAAGAACGCGCGTCATGTAGCACCCTGGTTGGCATAGTACTTGGTCGCACCAGCCTTTGTCAGGAGCGAGGTGTGACTGTATGCAGCTGCTGCAGCCATCAAGTACAACCGACCTGTGACAGCTGTGCTGTACTGCCAGTTGGGTCTGAACTGGCACCACCGAGGCCTGAGCTGGCACCACAGAAAATGGAAATAACACCTCTGGTGGATACGTTGACATTCCGGATCTGCCTAGCTGAGACTGTGCCTCGCCGTCTGATGATACAGATTTTGGAGTCCTCCAGAATAACCCTGGCCCCCATTGCCATCCACGATTAATCATGCCAATGTCCCAACAGATTTCTCCACTCCTTTCACAATTGCCAGCAAAGCCCCCCCCCCCCCCCCCCCCCCCCCCCCACACACACACACATACACCCACCCACCCACACCCATTCTCCATCCACCACCACTGCTCCAAAACATCCTATATGCTATTTTCCAGCTCATACAGCCTCCATACTTTTCCGCCAGGCTGCCAATGACATCTTAACAAACTGCATCGACAGATAGCATCCGAGGACAGTGAAGACGAATCTCATGATAGTCCTGAACTGGCTGGGACTCCTGAAGGGACAGAAAGAAAGTGATGTTGGGGTTTGGGAGTGGGGGGGTGGGGTTGGGAGTGGGGGCGTGGGGTTGGGGCTGGGAGTGGGGGCGTGTGGGTGGGGTTCAGGCTGGGGGCGTGGGTTTGGGTTTGGGTGGGGGGGTAGGATTAGGGTTGGGAGTGGGCTGGGGGCGGTGTCTGTATTTCAGTAGTTCAGGAATGAATCAGGTAGACAGACACATAAGGGCTACATAATAAAAAAAGCTCAAGTCTGATTAAACTTAGGTCCTCCTCCAGTCTCCCAGTCTCCCCACTCCCCTCACACCCAGCCTTCCATTGAACAATTCACCTCATGCCCCACCAGCTACACACCATCCATCTCACGCACACCACCACACACAATTTATTCATGTGCTCATCCAGTTTTTTCAGATTTCTGTAGGTCCAGTTGTGTAGCAAAAGTTGCGATGCAAGACTGGTTTCAGGATTGTGGCGTAGCATGGTATTGGGCGGAGGGCGGAGGCCCGGGGTGTGGAGGGCAGCGCGTCGCACTAGGGTTGCACCGAGTTGCCCAATTTGCGAAGCGCAGCACAAAAACAGAAGTGTGTTCGTCACGCAGATTCCCATCTCACCCAGGTATGTTCTCTCGCCTCTAACACACACACAACCTTCCCTGCTCATAGTTACATACTGAGCTATCCCCGTTCAACGAATGGCTCAATGGCTGAGCTCCTTGAAAGACTACGGTGCCGTAAGACGGGGCTCCCTTAAAACCACGCCCCACCAGGCGTTATCATTACTAACATACTGAACTCAACATACAAACTGCTCAACATGCAGATTCCCCCCCTTTGTTTTATATCATCCAAGATTTCTAAGAGCCATGTACGGGCCTCTGTCACACACAACCTTCCCTACACCTGGTAACAAACTGCTCAGCATACATAATGAGCTCAACATACAAACTGCTCATCACGCAGATTCCCATCCCACCCAGGTATCTACCCTGGCTTCCTCGTGTATACATGTTGTTACAGTCCAGGGGTAGCCGAATAGGCCAAAGGGACTTTTCCAACCATGATATTAGGAGGGGCTAAAAAATGATGAACTGAATAAAAAAACAAAATGCCCAACTTGTGGTGGAGCCAGCCTTCTAGGAAAAGGTCGAAGCCCCTAGAAAAGTAGCCCCTAAAAAATAAAAATAAAATTAAACGAAAAAACATTTTGTACCAACTTCTGGGGGAACCTACCCCCCAGGGGAATCCCAGAGCCCCTCAGTGATTTTTGTTTCAAATCTGAAAGTGGGTTTCTTCTAGCTCTATGTTATTAAGCCTCCTCTAGGGACAGCGTTTTAGTGCTTTCTGTAGCTTTTTATAGCTTTTCAGGGCCATTGAGGGCAAACAAAAACTTTTTCAATAGCGATAATTTCCCTAAAACGGGGTCAAAACTAGCGATCGCTATATATAGCGGTAATAAAAATCCCTGGAGCCCCTCCTTCACGACAGCAAAACGTGCATTGTAGGACACTACCTAGTCCTCAGTACATACATCCAGACATGCCCACCTTCCAATAGGGCCATCCTCCCAGTTGAGTTCTGAAGCCCCCTCCTTAACGACAGCAAAACGTGCACTTAAGGTCATTGTAGGACACTACAAGCAATACAGCAAAACGTGCATTGCAGGACACTACTTAGCCCTCAGTACACTAATCCAGGCATAATTGTATGCCCACCTTCCAATAGGGCCACCCTCCCAGGGGAATCTTAAAGCCCCCTCCTATGCCACAGCGGAACGTGCATTGTAGGACACTACCTAGCCCTCAGTACATAAATCCAGACATAATTGTGTGCCCACCTTCCGACAGGGGCACCCTCCCAGGGGATCCTGAAGCCCCCTTCTTTGCCACAGCAATACGTGCATTGCCGGAATCTACCTAGCCCTCAGGACATAAATCCAGACATAATTGTGTGCCTAACATCCAATAGGGCCACCCTCCCATGGGAATCCTAAAGCCCCCTCCTATGCCACAGCGGAACGTGCATTGCCGGAAACTGCCTAGCCCTCAGTACATAAATCCAGACATGATTGTATGCCCACCTTCCGAGAGGGGCACCCTCCCAGGGGAATCCTGAAGCCCCCTTCTTTGCCACAGCAATACGTGCATTGCCGGAAACTACCTTGCCCTCAGGCGAGACGATCACAAGAGTGGGGATACCCTGTAGTCCGAAGGTCTTGCCAAGCTTTGACCGGACAGCAGAAGAGGTGAAGGGGACCTGTGGGTGGTGGTGGAATGGTGGTGGGATGAAAGTCAAGGGGTGAGTGGAAGGTGGTTGGTTGGTAGAGGGTGGCTAGTGTTGATGGAGTGGTGGTGGAGTGGTTGTGGGGTGAAGGGCAGGGGGTGGTGGAGTGGTGGCGGAGTGGTGGTGGGGTGAAGGGCAGGGGGTGGTGGAGTGGTGGCGGAGTGGGGGTGGGGTGAAGGGCAGGGGGTGGTGGAGTGGTGGTGGAGTTGTGATGGAGTGGTGATGGAGTGGTGGTGGAGTGGTAGTGGGGTGAAGGGCAGGGGGTGGTGGAGTGGTGGTGGAGTGGTGATGGAGTGGTGGTGGAGTGGTGATGGAGTGGTGGTGGAGTGGTGATGGAGTGGTGATGGAGTGGTGGTGGAGTGGTGATGGAGTGGTGGTGGAGTGGTGATGGAGTGGTGGTGGAGTGGTGGTGGGGTGAAGGGCAGGGGGTGGTGGAGTGGTGGAGGGTGTGGGAAACCAATGCCCATGTTCGTATGACCATACCCATACCAATGTTCATGTTCCCATACCAACACCCATGTCCGTACAACCATACCCATACCAATACCAATGCTCCCATACCAACACCCATGTCCGTACAACCATACCCATACCAATACCAATGTTCCCATACCAACACCCATGTCCGTACAACCATACCCATACCAATACCAATGTTCCCATACCAACACCCATGTCCGTACAACCATACCCATACCAATACCAATGTTCCCATACCAACACCCATGTCCGTACAACCATACCCATACCAATACCAATGTTCCCATACCAACACCCATGTCCGTACAACCATACCCATACCAATACCAATGTTCCCATACCAACACCCATGTCCGTACAACCATACCAATACCAATGTTCCCATTCCAACACCCATGTTTGTATAACCATAACCATACCAATGTTGGCACAACCATGTTTGCAGTCACTCAACTTTATTCCCTCAACTTCAAATGTTCGACAAAAAAACTTGAGATATTTCGTGTATTAGTTTTTTTTAAATCAACTCAAATAATTTTTGAAGTTCTAAAAATACTTTAAATATAAAAGCTGAGTTAATATCTAGAAAGGGCTTCCCTGCTTATTGTCCAGAATCATGTGTGTCAATTTTAGAAGCACTTAAAATATGGTATACAAATCTTATAAGTACCACAGTCCAAGTCTCTGCAAAGTACTGGGTGAATTCTGATTTTGACTTGTCAGATGAGACATAGATGATGCCCCCCCCCCCACCCACCCACCCACCCACCCACAATTCCCTAAACTCATACATTCTGCAGTCCAAGGCATATCTACATAGTACCGATTGAATTCTGATTATGACTTATCAGATGAGACAAAGATGATGCCCCCCCCCCCCCCCCCCCCACACACACACAGCCCACACCACCCACACACAAACAATTCCATCAACTTATACATACCGCAGACCAAGGCATACCTGCATAGTTTCAGTCAAATACTGATTTTGACTTATCAGATGAGACAAAGGTGATGCCCCCCCCCCCCCCCCCACACACACACACAGCCCACACCACCCACACACAAACAATTCCATCAACTTATACATACCGCAGACCAAGGCATATCTGCATAGTTTCAGTCAAATACTGATTTTGACTTATCAGATGAGACAAAGGTGACGCCCCCCCCCCCCCCCCCCCCACACACACACACACCCAATTACCCAAACTTATACATACCGCAGTCCAAGGCATCTCTGCATAGTATCGGTCAAATTCTGATTTGGACTTGTCAGATGAGACAAAGATGATTTCGAAGGGGAGGTCTTTCTTCAGGACATCATCGTACACTTGAGCCAGCTTGGGTGTGAAAGACTTGCAAGGAGGGCACCTGAAGGGGAAACCATATGTGTTTGATTCATTTTTTTAAATGCCCAAGTGTTTGCCCAAACATTTGCCCAAATTTTGCATTTGGAATTTAACAGTGTACTTGTTTGGACGTCATTCTTCAGGACGTCCTCGTACACTTGAGCCCGCTTGGGTGTAAAAGACTTGCAAGGAGGGCACCTGGAGGGGAATAGCAAAAAATATTTCGTTTTCAATTCTTTTTTACAATTTTTGCTCGAAAAGTTTGCCCAATTTTGCATTTGGAATTGAAACATAATATTTATTTTAACTTCTTTCATCAGGAGGTCCTTGTACACTTGAGCCAGCTTGGGTGAGAAACAAACTTGCAAGGGGGGCACCTGGATGGGAAAAGCATATAAATTTGGTTTCAAATTATTTTTTGCAATTTTTGCCCGAATGTTTGCCACAAATTTTGCATTTAGAATTGAACATAATATTTGTTTTAACCTCATTCTCAAGGACGTCCTAGTACACTCTGGCCAGCTCGGGTGTGAAAGACTGGCAAGCAGGGCACCTGGAGGGGGAAAACATTTCATTTTTCAATTGTTTTTCAATTATTGCCCATGTTTTGCATTTGGAGTTTAACATAATATTTGTTTCAACCTCATTCTCAAGGACGTCCTTGTTCACTCTGGCCAGCTTGGGTGTGAAAGACAGGCAAGGGGGCACCAGGAGGGGGAAAACATTTCTTTTTTCAAATTTGTTTCAATTTTTGCCCTTATATTTGCCCATGATTTGCACTTGCAATTTAACTTAATGTTTGTTAGGACGTCATTCTCAAGGACGTCCTAGTACAATATGGCCAGCTCAGGTGTGAAAGACTTGCAAGGAGGGCATCTGGAGGGGGGGGGGGGGGGGATTTCTTTTTTCGATTGTTTTTCAATTTTTGGAATTCAACATAAAATTTGTTTGAACGTCTTTCTTCAGGACTTCCTCGTACACTCTGGCCAGCTTGGGTGTGAAAGACTTGCAGGAAGAGCACCTGGAGGGGAATGAACATGTTACTATTTAATGTTGCTATTTAAGAAGCGGTGGAGTGGTGGGTTGATGGGTTGCCCTTGTTCACTTTGGCCAGCTTGGGTGTGAAAGACTTGCAAGGAGGGCACCTGGAGGGGAATAGCATTTTTTTTTTCAATCCTTTTTTCCAATTTTTGCTCAAATGTTTTGCATTTGGAATCAAAACATAATAAGTGTTTGAACGTCTTTCTTCAGAAAATCCTTGTACACTTTGGCAAGATTGGATGCGGAATAATTGCAAGGGGGGCACATGGAGGGGTATAGCATTTTTTCATTCGTTCTTACAGTTTTTGCCCCAAAATTGCGTTTTGAATCAAAACAGAATAAGTTTTTGAAATGTCTTTTTTCAAACAATCCTCATACACTGTAGCCAGCTTGGGTGTGAAAGACTTGCAAGGAGGGCACCTGGAGGGGAATGAACATACGGGATTATCAGAGTAGTTCAGAACATACGTGTTTGCGTGACCAAGTTTATTTGTGGTGATCCATCAAGCCTCGAGCCAAATTCTCGAGCAACATCTTCACTCAAGTTGGTGCTCGAGCATTTGGCTGCGATACAAGGTACGAGCTGGATGTAAGCTGGTATGTGTAGCCCCAAAAAGAAACACTGCATTCAAGGATCACTTAGTGTGAGCCACGTGCCACACAAGTACAGTGGTCACATACCTTCTGGCCTGCTTGCATGCACTGTAGCTCATGCGGGTATTGAGGACCACCATGTTATGCTTGGGTCAGCAATTATGTTTGGGTCAGCCTGAGCACGTGTACTAGTGTAGGATGCATGGAGCACCATACCCACGAGGCTGCATGCCTCGTGTCACTGCTGAGCCACGTGCCTAGCAGTCGCCGTGCCTTCAAGCTGCACTGTGCCCAAGTGTGGTGTACTGTGCTCTAGTGCAGTATTCTGTGCCCAAGTGTGATGTACTGTGACCAAGTGTGGTGTACTGTGACCAGCCAAGGGCCAAACAGTTGCCATGCCTTTCAGATGTACTGCGTCCGAGTGGTCTAGAGGCCATGTGGTCTTGGGAAATGTGAGCCTACACCATGTTGCCCCAGAGGCTCATGTGAATGTGCTTGGACCCTTCAGCTGTCACCCAAAAGAGAATATTCTTCGAAGGAATCTTCTTCGCAGGACAGCTATCTAGCAATCATGGCGACGGCTATGTCCAAATGCACGCACCAGTGCGCGGAGAAGTATAAGCCCACGTACTTCCCCTCGATCTCCGAGGCAGTCTTGGTCATCATGGGAATGCCGTCCCTCTTCGTCACCAAGTCCTGGACCAATTCCTTGATATCGAATATTGTATCGGTAGCCATGGCGATATTGCGTTGCTAGTATTGAGGCTGGATGATCTGAAATGGTGTAACAGATTAGTGCTGACACGCAGTCGATCAAACCTGGAACTGTGCACGCTAGAGATCGCAATCTAGAGAAAACACAAATTTAGAAGCTACCACCTTGGAGCTAGTGAACTGAAAGAGGGGAGGGCGAATGAAGACAGGAAGCAAACAACTAACGCCGGTCGGAAGTCGCCGTTTTGGTGGCGTAGGTACCGGTATTAAACCCCCTAGAGCAGGACCCAGATCTCAACCACTATATATGTTTGGGTGGGGGACTTCGGCCACGAGGACATATAGGAACGCAGTGGCCACAGCCCCAAACAGGTAACAGCAGGAACGTAGAGCAATTTATGTTGTTGTGTCTGCTATCCTGTGTGCTCATGTTGTTGACGGTCGTCCATGGTTTAGTGTTGCAGTCCCCGTAGTGCAGCCGTTATGTTATGCTTGAGTCTGTACCAATCGACCATCTATCTGAGTCAGATCAACTCCTGGATTAGCCACTGATTCTTGCGGCTGTGCCTTCTGTGAGTAACCAAAGGGTAGCCCTAGATCGTTCAGCCCCAGATCTTAATGTCAAGGATGCTGCTGCTTACGTAGCTAAGTCCCAGGGTAAAATAGTGGGGACTGCTCACTGATGCCTCTTGTTCACATGGGCTGCTGCCTGCTGCCAACAAGGGCTGTCCATAGAGGCAGGCGAAAGTAGAGGGGAGGAGCCCCTTGAGAATGAACTCCTGGATGAGTCCCCGAGTGACATAGTTACGGTTGACACGGGCTCCCGAGGTTCCGAGCGGCCACCCCTTTCAAATCTACGAATGATAGATATATAGAAGCTCTAATTATGTAGCAACAATCCTGCTATCTAGCGTTCTGACGAGTTTCGCATATGGCTCAAGATTTTCGTCGCCCTGAAAAATGGAGGTTTAAAAAACGGTTTTTGCTGAAACTTGTGCCCAGGGTGGTGCAGGACGAATATGGGGAGGGTCCGTTGCGTAATATGGGGAGAGTCCGTTGCGTCCCAGACGCATCTTCAGGATGTTGGTTGCGTCTCACCCATCAGTTGATTGGTCCACCATCACTCCATTTCCGTGGGCTACGGGTTCTGTTGATAGTAGGACGCAGCCTATGGACTTGACTGCCTCCCAGGACGAAGGCTTGTTCAAAAGTCTTTTGATTTTTCAAAAAAAAAAGAGGACTGCAACATTCTTAAACCACACAGGTACCATGCAGGTTGAATGCTTGTGTGATGATTTGTTTTATGCATATCCCATCATTTTGTAAGAAGCCTCGACAAGGACCGACCACACCCCTGGACCAAACGAAGCCGCAACGTCAACTGTCTCTCGTGACTCGATTCCGTTGCCACCTGTCGTTCTGATAGCCAGGACTTCCCACAATTTTTACCTCCTAGGACTTTCGTTACCGCCCCTCCATGGGTATGGTAGCGACTTCGGTACATCAGGCGTACTGCCGGGTAAGCCAAAACGGATGCGTAAATCCGGCGTGCAAATGGCGTGCGCAAAACGGATGAGCAAGACGGATTAGCAAAACGGAGGCGCTTTTGAACCCTCGGGTTCGCCATAAAAATTGCATTTGGACCGCACCAACTGAATTTTGCAAACGGCAGGCAGCTCAATAAACTAGCAAAGGCAGTCTATCCTATTCTCCGCCTCGAAGCTAATTACAGACAAGTTGTATTTCCAGTCACGTCACCTCATCTTCCATGTAGATTTAAGTCAAACTGCGCCCCAAACCACTAGACGCTTGGATTCGACAGTCAAGTCATCCCGAAAGGAGACTGCTTAGTCACAGTCGGAGGGCGCACAGCCCCAGTTTATGAGGTTACGCGCAACTGTGTACCAAAGCGCGATTTACGAGACACACATTCCGCAAGAACAGCCAAGAGGGCAGCAACAAGGTTCACGAGGGCAGCAACAAGGTCACGCACACCGCACACCGCACACCACACACCGCACACAAAACAGCCCTAGCTAGTGACAGCAGGGCTCCCCATCCCCATCCCCATCCCCAGCGGATCCCGGTGGATCCCCCATTCCTAACATTAACAGAAGGGCGGTCACGCCCTTCACTTGTTCGTCCAGATGTGACACTCGGAGGTTGGTGGCAGTTAGGGCGGTTGGGGCCATTTGCCTGCCTTTCTGTAAGATTGGTCATGCGATCAATCATGGGCGGTTGTATCAAGTTCGTCAGACGAAAGGCAAGCCCATCACTGACAGCATGGCGTTGTCGTCAGCCACATCTGATGTGCCCAACCTGTGTTGTTAGTTAATTTCGGAAGTTTAAAATTAGTATTAACGCCTTTTTTAAAGTTGTTACTAACGCCAGCTTTCGCCCTCGCGTATCCCGTACGCTAGGAGTCTGTTGTGCGATGTCGTGCACAGCCGAACCCTAATCGACAGGGGTGAAAAAGAATCCTAGCAGAATCATAACAGCCACGCTGGCGGACGCCGTGCTCTCGTGCATGCCTGGGCCGCCAAAAGACAGTTCCAATGACCTGAACTCGCCTGAAGTACTACAATTCCCCCCAATTTTCTAATATTTTTTTCAACTACTCAAGGCTTTCGTAAATTTTACCCCTGCAGAATCTCCAACAGTCCCGTTCCTTCAGTCGCGCCGCTGCGCACTCTTTTGTTTTTAGTCAAACCAAATACTGCGCTGACTTTCTTGAAGCACGGGACGTCATTCCCCCTATTTCGTGATTCTCATCTGACCGCATCTCGCACTCTTTCATTCCTCCGGCCCTGTGCCCCGGGGCGTTTCGTGGAGTCTCTTGCTCTGGGAATCAGCACAAGCTCTGCCATCGATCACCTGCACCCCAACCAGCCTATTGATTCGAGGCGATGCACGCATGAGTCTGTACACGATGGACCAACGCTCACAAGAGCTCGATGCAGATTCCAAGAAGGGGTCTTGGACGCCCGAGGAAGGCAAGCGCTTTCTTAACTAGTTACCTCTAGTTTACTCTGCCAGTCCTAGCTCGCGCGGTTACCTCTTGCCGTGTATTAGTTGGACCTTTGTAGTCAGTGCTTGCAGTTTTCGTCTGCCAGCAGCACCTCGGTTTGCTTATGCTCGTTTGCTTGGTCGCCAGGCTGCTCATCTTCGAGTGAGAGCATGGAACAGTCACGTGACTGCATGCGAAGCAGCTTTTGTTTGGATATCCAGAATCACTTCAGTTCGAATCACCAGAAGCAGCTTTCCTCCAGATATCCAGTATCACCAGAAGCAGCCCTCCGTTGAATATCCAGAATCGCTTCAGGTCGAATTCCTCCAAGCGGCACCGGGATCTTCATTGTTATATTCAATAACTAGAAGTTTCTCGAGATGCCAGGAGTGAAGAGAGTACGTGAAGACTTTCACTTCTACCTGTCGCACGTCTAACTCTAACTCTAATTTGCAAGTCTCATCTATCGACTTGCCTCCAGCCTTCCCTCTTCTCCTGCGAGAGACCTCCACCTATGTACCTGCCCTTAACGCTCCTCCTGCCTTATGCCGCTTCATAATACTCCTTTCCTTCCCCCGCTTTGCCTTCGGCGCCCTCCCTCGACCGACTCGCTCATAGCATGTGTGTTCTTGCCTAGTCTGAGCTGTCTCTTTCACTTCTCTGCCCTCTCTCCCTCCCTCCTTTCCTTTTTCTCCATGACCAATGCCAAAAGCAACTGACTCTTCCCACCTTCTGATGTTGCAGACCGCATGATGGCTCAGGTGAGTTCATGAACAGCACAGTGGACAGAAAGAGCTTCTGATGGGAGAGCTGCCACCTGTTGTGGGATACCAAGAAGGATTTGTTCAACTGAGATGATGTGTCCCGTTTGTACTGCACTAGTATCTCATAAGAATCTGAACAGAGCATGGTCACACACCAGGAGTCAACAGAGCTCTAATCGGGGATGTGGGCGGTTAAAGGACAGATGAAAGCGGACACACGGGAGACACGAGGACGTGGACACTAAGGAGACGCAGACCATAAAACAGTAAGGCACGATGAAAGATAACGCTGACACAGGGCATGGCCTTCGATCTTTGTTCAGTTCAGCTCGCATGGGCATCAACAGGGCATGGGCAGGTATCATAATTCAATACAGCTCGGATACAGAACACAGACATGCAAGAGTATTCAATACATCACCAATGCAGGACATGGCCATGCACCAATACTGGACCTGCGGCAGGCAGGATCACTCGTCTCAACCTTCCATACCATGATATTGTAGCTGGTACAGGTGGACCTAGCCCTAGGTGTGCAGGGCTGGGTTGTGGTTCATGCGGACCTTGGTTCAGGTGTGCAGTGGTTTTGGCCCCCCCCTATCCGCCCCCTGCTCCCCACCATACCCCCTCCCCACCCCACTGGGCCCCCCCTATCCCCCACCCCCTGCCCCCCACCATATCCCCACCCCACCTCACCCCACTAGGCCCCCTCTATCTCCCACCCCCCTCTCCCCACCATACCCTCACCCCACCCCACTCCTCTCAGCTCATTGCACTGCATGGTACACGGAGCTGGAGCCTCATATCTGAAGGGATGCCAGGCCGAAGCGGCAAGTCATGCCGTCTCAGATGGTGCAACCAACTGAATCCCGAGGTTCGAAAAGATCCCTTCTCAGAATGGGAAGATGCTGTTATCATGGAGGCGCACAAGCAGTATGGCAACAAGTGGGCAAGTGCGTTCCAGGGCATTTTCATTTCTATGGCATTTTCATGGCGTTCCATGGCATTTTCATTTCCATGGCATTTCCATGGCGTTCCATGGCCTTCTCATTTCCATGCCATTTCCATGGCGTTCCATGGCATTTTCATTTCCATGGCATTTTGCATAGCGTTTCAGGGCATTTTCATTTCCATGGCATTCCATGTCATTTTTATGGCGTGCCATGGCATTTTCATTTCCATGGCATTTTCATCTCCATGGCATTTTGCATAGCGTTTCAGGGCATTTTCATTTCAATGGCATTCTGCACAGCGTTTCAGGGCATTTTCATTTCCATGGCATTCCATGGCATTTTTTATGGCGTTCCATGGTATTTTCATTTCCGTGGCATTTCCATGGCATTTCAAGGCATTTTTATGGCGTTCCATGGCATTTTCATTTCCATGGCATTCCATGGCATTTTTATGGCGTTCCATGGCATTTTCATTTCCATGGCATTCCATGGCATTTTCATTTCCATGGCATTTTTATGGCGTTCCATGGCATTTTCATTTCCATGCCATTTATTGAAGGAAAAGAACAGGTGTTTTTACAAAGCACCATGTTTCTCCTAATAGCCTTCAGGGTGCTACCAGCAGCTGCTATACCCCACAACCAGCACCCAAAAGGCTCTAATGTAGCTCCCCCAATATACCAAGGTATGTGATGTAGCACTTGTAGCGCCATCAATTAAAACCGGGTTCATGATCTATTTCAAGGGCTAATGAGATGATGATTTAATTATATTGTATAATTTAATGGTCGCTGTAGCACGAACTCAGGGCCCCCGTCACTTAAACGATTGTTTGGGGTTCAGTTCGTGAATGTTTTTTCTTTTTAGCCCTTCCTATCACGGTTGGGCAAGTCCCTTTAGCCTATTAGGCCTACTCCTGGACTATAACATACATACATACAAGGGATGTGCGGTCGCGGTGTCTGCATCTGTGGTGCGGTCCTGCGGACGTTAGCCCCCAGTTAAGTTTATGGGGTTTAGGATTTAGTGGTTTACATTTTGAGTTTCAGGTTAGGGTTCAGGGTCTTGGTGTAACACTTATAGAGGCTTACTTGACTGGGGGCTATCTTCCTAACTAAGATGGTTTGTGGAAGGTTGTGTCTCACTAGTTAGCAATATTGTCATTAGTCAGGTTCCTGAATATTAAGCCTTACCCTCACCCAATAGTTTCGAAGAAGCCATGTCCTAGTGCCTCTATGTTGATACATGTGAAGCTTGTATCCTGCCCTGACCCGATACATGTGAAGCTTGTATCCTACCCTGAACCGCCCTGACCTGACCTGAATTGAACTGCCCTGCCCTGCCCCGCCCTAGCCTGCCCTGCCCTGCCCTACCCTACCCTACCCTACCCTACCCTACCCTGCCCTGCCCTGCCCTGCCCTGCCCTGCCCTGCCCTACCCTACCCTACCCTACCCTACCCTACCCTACCCTACCCTACCCTACCCTACCCTACCCTGCCCTGCCCTACCCTACCCTACCCTACCCTACCCTGCCCTGCCCTACCCTACCCTACCCTACCTTACCCTACCCTACCCTACCCTACCCTACCCTTATGCAACTGCCCATCACCTGCATGCAGCCATCTCGCGGCTTCTGAGAGGGCGCACTGACAATGCTATCAAGAACCATTGGTAAGCAGATTTGGGCTAGTGTCTTTCTTGCATTTCTAGCCTTATTCTTGTGCCTTTCTTCCCTTTTGTGTGTGCCTTTCTAGCCTTTTTCTTGTGCTTTTCCATCCTTTTGTTTGTGCCTCTTTTGCATTTCTTGTGCCTGTCTATCCTTTTTCTTGTGCCTTTCTTCCCTTTTGTGTGTGCCTTTCTTGCATTTTGGGCTTGCCCTCTTTTTTCTTGCCTTTCTTGCATTTTGTATGTAGCTTCAATAGAGCTCATGAGCGTAAGGTACATCTTATTCAATATCACCTTCCGCATAGCTCCACATAGATCCATACCACCTTCCCTATAGCTTCGATGTTGCCCATGCGTCCAAGGCATCCGTCATTATGCTATAATACATAAATGGTGTGCTTTTTCTTGTGCCTTTTTCTTGTGTCTTTCTTGCGTCTAATCGCGGTAGGGAACGGGCTGCTACTTTACCTGGACAAAGCTACCATGGCGGTGAACAGCGACCGCGATCACTAAGGCGCGCCCGTGGGGATTCGAACCCAGCACCTCAGTCGTTCAAGAAGCTCAGCCATTGAACCATTCGTTGAACTGGGATACTTGTCATCATGTTGTAATACATAAATGGTACGCCTTATTGTGAGGCATGATGTTGAGGTGGCCAGTCTGTTTGCTTCCACTGAGGGCAACCTTCATCCTGTCGTCGCGTTATTGTCTGACTCAAGCTGTCCCTCATGCTTGTCCCTATTCAGGAATGCTACGCTGAAGAGAAAATGCTGCAATGGTAACCTTTTTAACAAGTGAGTAATAAATAAGTTATAAGTTTAAGTAATAAGGTATAATAATAATGTACAGTAGTACACATATAAGTAATAATGTCCTCGCTGTTTGCAGTATCTAATTTACAATGCCAACCTTTTCAAGACGTTAGTAATCATGTCCTCGCGGTCTGCAGTATTTTTACTTGTATATTTACCTTACAACCCCGAAGAAAAAATGCTGCAATTTCAACCTGTTCAATAAGTGAGTAATAATTCAGTGTAAGTAATAATGTATAATAATAATGTCACAATAATAATGTATACAAGTACACGTATATGTAATAATGTATACAAGTACACGTATAAGTAATAATGTATAATAATAATGTATACAAGTACACGTATAAGTAATAATGTATAATAATAATGTCACATATAGGTATACAAAGTACCCGTATAAGTAATAATGTATAATAAGAAATAGAATTTAACCAGTACCTTATAGTAATAAGATGTATAATAATAATGTCACAATAATAGTGTATGCAAGTACACGTATAAGTAATAATGTATAATAATAATGTATACAAGTACACGTATAAGTAATGATGTATAATAATAATGTCACAATAATAGTGTATACAAGTACACATATAAGTAATAATGTATAATAATAATGTATACAAGTATACGTATAAGTAATAATGTATAATAATAATGTCACAATAATAGTGTATACAAGTACACGTATAAGTAATAATGTATAATAATAATGTATACAAGTACACGTATAAGTAATAATGTATAATAATAATGTCACAATAATAGTGTATGCAAGTACACGTATAAGTAATAATGTATAATAATAATGTCACAATAATAGTGGTTATACAAGTCACATATAAGTAATAATGTATAATTAATAAGTATACAAGTACCCCCACGTTTTAAAAAAAAATACGTAATAATGTATATATAATGTCACAATAATAGTGTATGCAGTACACTTATAAGTAATCATGTATACTAATATTGTATTCAGTACACGTATAAGTTAATGATGTATAATATAATGTCACAAAATAGTTGTATACAGTACACATATAGTAAAATGTCTAATAATATGTTACAAGAATACGGTAATTAATAATGTATACTAATATGTCACAATAATAGTTCTACAAGTACACGTATAATTACTAATGTTATAATAATAATGTATACAAGTACACGTATAAGTAATAATGTATAATAATCTATCACATCATAGTGTCGCTAGTACATGTATAAGTACTAATGTATAAAATATGTCACAATAATCGTGTATACAAGTACACGTATAATTATATGTTAATAATAATGTATACAATATACACGTTATAGTAATATGTGTAATAATAATGTATAATAATAATGTATACAAGTACACGTATAAGTATCAATGTCCTGGCTGTTTGCAGTATTTGATTTTCAATGGCAACCTTGTCAACAAGGGAGTAATCTTGTCTTGGCTGTCTGAAGTATCTATACTTTTTAATTCTCAAGAATAATTGCTGCAATGGTTACCTTTTCGACATGTTAAAAATCATGTCCTCACTGTCTGCATTTTTTTACTTGTATTTTTACTTTTAAACCCTTCAGAAAAAATGCTTCAATGGTAGCCTTTTCAACACAAGAGTAATCATTTCCTCACAGCCTGCAGTATTTACTTTTTCTTTTTTTACCCTGAAGAGAAAATGCTGCAATGGTTACCTTACAACACGTGAGTAATCTTGTCCGCGCTGTCTGCAGTATTTTTATTTTGAAACCCTCAGGAGAAAATGCTGCGATGGTAACCTTCTCAACATGAGAGTCATCAAGTCCTCGCTGTCTGCAGTATCGCTTTTAATCTGCACATTATCTGGTTTGTTTAGTTATCTGCTTATCATTAGGGAACGGCAATATGATATCATGTCATCACATGATATCACAGGATGCCGGCAGTCTGACTAGGCTAAAGTTACCATTGTCTACAATATTCTATGATGCAGTTTGATTGATATGATATGATATTTTCCGTCCCTATCTCTCGTTTCCTCTTACTGTTCCAACATAGACCCCTAGTACTCACTGCATGGAAAGAAGCTTTTATTTGTCCCCCCACTTCCCAACCCCCCCAAACCCCAACCCCAGCCCAGCCCCAGCCCCCCCCACCCCCCACCCCCCATTCCCACCCCCATCCCCAGCTGGTACCTCAGTGAGAAGTTCACCTTGAAGGAGCTGCTGGAAATGCCCCCCTCGCCTCCCCCATTGCCCCCCCCCCCCCCCCCCCTCACCACCCACCACCCACCACTCACCTGCGCATCCACAGATTTCAAACAAATACAACAGCTCACCTATGTACTAAATCCTAAAACTCTAAACCCTCAACTCACCCATGTACTTAACCCTAAACTCTACCACCATGCACTAAACCCTAAACTCACCCATGTACTCAACCCTAAAATCCCAATCCCTAAACAACAACTCACCTATGTACGAAACCCTGAAACCCTAACCCCCAAACCCTAAACAAATACTTACTTGTGTACTCTCATTCAATATATTCAGCAGGTACCTAAGTGAGATGGTCACCTTGAAGGAGCTGCTGGATATGCCACCCTCGCCACCCCCATTGCTATCCCCATCCCCAACACCAACGCCGCCGCCGCATGCGCATGCGCATGCAACCCCTAAGCAGGCACGGACTCCTTCACCAGGTTTCTGGCCGCACAAGCAGCCTGGCCTCTCCACTCTCGGCAAGAGGGGGCTCAACGATGTGAGTGGCAGTGTGGGGGTAGGGGCTGTGTTGGGTGGGGAAAGCAAATATGTACGTATTGCAGTCCAACCTCAGGCAGTAAGTATTGCAGTCCAGCCTCACAGCAGATACGGACTGATTCACCAGGTTTCTGGCCACACAAGCAACCTGGCCTCTCTGCTCTTGGGTAAAGGGGGCTCAACGATGTGAGTGACGTTGGCGAGGGTTTGGTGTGGCAGGGGGGTGCAGGGGCAGTGCGCATAACAGTCCAGAAATTGTTAGCTAGGCCAAAGGTTTTGTGACTTACAATATCTCAAGCAGCCTGGCCTCTCTGCTCTTGGACAGAGGGGGCTCAACGATGTGAGTGGCAGTGTGGGGGTAGGGGTTGTGTTGGGTGGGGAAAGTAAATGTATTTTAATGTTCATCATTTTACAATCGTTTAAAGTTTTGAATCCGTTTTATTTTTTATGGCTTTCCCACGTCTTAATAATATTAGCTTTTGATTAAACCCTCCAGCTCTCGCTTTGGTGTAAGTGGCAGTGTGGGGTTAGGGGTTGTGTTGGGTGGGGAAAGTAAATCTGTATGTATTGCAGTCCAACCCCCCAGCAGGGTCGGACTGATTCACCAGGCTTCTGGCCACACAAGCAACCTGGCCTCTCCGCTCTTAGAAAGAGGGGGATAACTGATGTGAGTGTCAGTGAGGGGTTAGGGGTTGTGCCCAAGCTCAGGTAGTACATATTACAGTCCAATCTCAGGCAGTACGTAGTACAGTCCAAACTCAGGCAGTACGTATTGCAGTCCAAACTCAGGCAGTACGTATTACAGTCCAAACTCAGGCATTATGTATTACACTCCAACCTCAGGCAGTACGTATTACAGTCCAAACTCAGGCAGTACGTGTTACAGTCCAAACTCAGGCAGTACGTATTGCAGTCCAACCTCCCAGCAGGGACACAGACAAGAACGAAGCCAAGAACGTGATTCTTGTTGCGTGCGACATCGAGACCACGTACGGGAATCCATTCCAGGTCCGATAAACCATAGTTCTGACTTACAATTCTGGCTTACAATTCTGGCTTACAATTCTGGCTCACAATTCTGGCTTACTATTCTGGCTCACAATTCTGGCTTACAATTCTGGCTCACAATTCTGGCTCACAATTCTGGCTCACAATTCTGGCTTACAATTCTGGCTCACAATTCTGGCTTACTATTCTGGCTCACAATTCTGGCTCACAATTCTGGCTTACAATTCTGGCTTACAATTCTGGCTTACAATTCTGGCTCACAATCTCTCAAGCAGCCTGGCCTCTTTGCTCTGAGAAAGAGAGGCTCAATGATGTGAGTGACAGTGTGATTTTAAGGGTTGTGTTGGGTGGTGGAGGAAGGGGAGAACCAGAAGGATACATAAATATAAAGTACGCCATAATTACGAGGCGTGAGGTTGAGGGGGCCAGCCCGTTTGATCGCACTGGGGCCAGCCACCAAACTAGGAAGGATTCAGAATTGAGGATATCATATTGCAGGCCACTTCTAAAACAAAAATGGGATTTTCTGATGTCTATATGATATAACTGCATGTATGATGTACCAACTCCATCTATTTGCTGTTGATAGATAGATAGATAGATAGATAAATATAGATTTTGGGCCATATATAACCATTTTCCCGCTCCCTAAGTGTATCACAGTCTAACCTCGCACCATTCCTTGTCTCCAACTGTGTAGATCTCCCCCTTCCCAGAGTCCAGTCCAGGCAAGACCAGCATAATGCAGGAGTTACTCTTAAGACACAGGTGGCATGTCCAAGATAGATATGGACCATTTTCCCGCTCCCTAAGTGTATCACAGTCTAACCTCGCACCATTCCTTGTCTCCAACTGTGTAGATCTCCCCCTTCCCAGAGTCCAGTCCAGGCAAGACCAGCATAATGCAGGAGTTGCCCTTGAGACAGACAGGTGGCAGGTCCAAGATAGAAGAGTTAGATGCCTTGAACCCCGAAGTGCGGAACTGCCTGGTGGAGGTAGCCCGTCTGTGTTGCTCTATGGCCCGGCGTCAAGCTCCAGAAGCTGGTAACGTTGAGGCTGCAGGCACTGCGGCTGCCCAAGTAGCTTCCCGGCCTCAGTTGCAGTCCTACAAGGCCTTGGATGCCCCCTTGCTGCAGTCACAGTTTCACGACCTCGTTAGCAGTGCTCAAGCGCAGCAGCAACAGCAGGCGCAGGCGCAGTTGCAGGACCTGGTCAGCAGTGCTCAGGCCCAGGCCCAAGCCCAAGCCCACCAGCAGGCTCAGGCGCACCTACACGACCTCGTCACCAATGCCCAAGCACAACAGCAGCGGGAGTGGGAGCGGGA
Source organism: Chlamydomonas sp. ICE-L (assembly GCA_013435795.1). Lineage (NCBI taxonomy): Eukaryota > Viridiplantae > Chlorophyta > Chlorophyceae > Chlamydomonadales > Chlamydomonadaceae > Chlamydomonas > Chlamydomonas sp. ICE-L. The sequence continues at coordinate 2,430,691 of JACBWV010000506.1, forward strand.
GCAGGCGCAGTCGCACTCACAATTGCATGACCTCGTCACCAGTGCGCAAGCCCAAGCACAGCTCCAGGGGCAGGGGCAATTCCATGCGCTAGCAAGTAGCTTGGCCCCCCAAAAGCTCCCACCCACCATGCTACAACTCTCCTCCCCACAGGCCAGAGCAGCCTCCCAGCAGCCCGTCCCACTGCACAGGAGCGTGAGCAGTAGTATCAGCAGCCTAATCAGTATGCCTTCCCGGGTGATCATGGAGACTTCTGCTGGTGGCCAACCTTCAGGCATGTACACCACACACACGGGCATGGGCGGGCATGGGCTTGCCCCCGCACACCCACTGTCCAGCCATAGCTACGATATGGCCAAGCCGGCGAGGTAAGTTGTTTTGGGGGTTAGGGTTTAGGTACGAATTGGTCAAGGCGGAGAGGTAGCTTGTTTTGGGGTTGAGGGTTGAGGTACGATATGGCCAAGCCGCGGAGGTAGGTCGTTCTGGGGTTAGGGTTTAGGTACGAATTGGCCAAGCCGGAGAGGTAGCTTGTTTTGGGGTTGAGGGTTGAGGTACGATATGGCCAAGCCGCGGAGTTAGGTCGTTCTGGGGTTAGGGTTTAGGTACGAATTGGTCAAGCCGGAGAGGTAGCTTGTTTTGGGGTTGAGGGTTGAGGTACGATATGGCCAAGCCGCGGAGGAGTCGTTCTGGGGTTAGGTTTAGGTACGAAATTGGGCCAAGCCGGAGGTACTTTTTTTTGGGTTGAGGGTGAGGTACGATATGGCCAAGCCGCGGAGTTAGGTCGTTCTGGGGTTAGGGTTTAGGTACGAATTGGTCAAGCCGGAGAGGTAGCTTGTTTTGGGGTTGAGGGTTGAGGTACGATATGGCCAAGCCGCGGAGGTAGGTCGTTCTGGGGTTAGGGTTTAGGTACGAATTGGTCAAGGCGGAGAGGTAGCTTGTTTTGGGGTTGAGGGTTGAGGTACGATATGGCCAAGCCGCGGAGTTAGGTCGTTCTGGGGTTAGGGTTTAGGTACGAATTGGCCTAGCCGGAGAGGTAGCTTGTTTTGGGGTTGAGGGTTGAGGTACGATATGGCCAAGCCGCGGAGGTAGGTCATTCTGGGGTTAAGGTTAAGGTACGAATTGGCCAAGCCGGAGAGGTAGCTTGTTTTGGGGTTGAGGGTTGAGGTACGAAATGGCCAAGCCGCAGAGGTAGGTCGTTCTGGGGTTCAGGGTTTAGGTACGATATGGCCAAGCCGCGGAAGTAGGTCGTTTTGGGGTTGATGATTTAGGTACGATATGGCCAAGCTGCAGGGGTAGATTTTGGGGGGGTTCAGGGTTCAGGTATGAATTGGCCAAGCTGCAGAGGTTGGCTGTTCAGGAGGCAGGTTGGTTTCAGTGCTTTTCTTTGCAGCTTCTAGGTAGCTCCTCATGCCAGCGTCTTGTACTTTTTGTTGTTGATCAAATGTTCATTTGATCATGGAACACAATAAGCTAGGAAGGATGGAGTCCTGCATACTAGTGTAATAATCAATAGATAATCAATAATATTTATATTAAATTGATTATTTATTATCAATAGATAATCAATAATCAATAGATAATCAAGAGGTCCCCCACTGATGCATACTAGTATGAAGGACTGCATCACTAGTATATAGGGATCGGCATATCAAATCATTTTGGCCAAAGGTGAGTATGATATCGTACAAATTGCAACATATTATATTGTATATAAATGGTAGCTTTGGCCTAGTCAGACTGCTGGCATCATATGATATCATATGATATGCCGTTCCCTACTAGTATATACCTCACAAGTGTATACATCACTAGTACATAATATGTAGTTTGAAGGGCATGAACCTCTGAACAAGCAGAGTGCCTAAACAAAGCACCACAGTTCTTCTTGTAGCCAGCAGATGCCAAGAAGCTAGGTAGAATATGTGGTTTGAAGGACAGGACCCTCTGAAGGAGATGAGTGCCTGAACAAAGCACCACAGTTCTTCTTGTAGCCAGCAGATGCCATGAAGCTAGGTAGAATATGTGGTTTGAAGGACAGGACCCTCTGAAGGAGATGAGTGCCTGAACAAAGCACCACAGTTCTTCTTGTAGCCAGCAGATGCCAAGAAGCTAGGTAGAATATGTGGTTTGAAGGACAGGACCCTCTGAAGGAGATGAGTGCCTGAACAAAGCACCACAGTTCTTCTTGTAGCCAGCAGATGCCAAGAAGCTAGGTAGAATATGTGGTTTGAAGGACAGGACCCTCTGAAGGAGATGAGTGCCTGAACAAAGCACCACAGTTCTTCTTGTAGCCAACAGATGCCAAGAAGCTAGCTAGTACATGTGGTTTGAAGGACAGGACCTTCTGAAGGAGATGAGTGCCTGAACAAAGCACCACAGTTCTTCTTGTGGCCAGCAGATACCAAGAAGCTAGGTAGAATATGTGGTTTGAAGGACAGGACCCTCTGAAGGAGAAGATTGCCTGAACAAAGCACCATAGTTCTCCTTGTAGGCAGCAGCTACCAAGAAGGGATGCTCCCAATGTCTTTAGTCTTTTGTGCATGCTGACCCCTTCTATTTTAAATTTGGGCCTAGGCCTTTGCCTCCCCCCCTCCCTCATCTCCCCCCCCCCCCACACACACAAACACTGACACCTTCCCCACAACCCCTTCCCCCACCCCCCACCACCCACACACACACCCCCTTACCCACACAATTACCTACCCAACAACCCCTTACCCACACAATCACCTCCCCAACAGACCCTTACCCACACAATCACTCCACCCATCACCCGGGCCGGCTGCAGGACTGATCCAGGCATCTACAACTTTACCGTGTTCAAGAACCCGCCAGGCTATGGTCCCGGCCCGAATGAGGACTCGTGGACCCATAACTCACACCATCACTACGATCCTGCAAGCATGAGCCAGGCACTGGTTGGCGGCATACCTCAGGCTCACTCCGTTCATAGCGCCGTCGCTCAGATAGGGAATCAGAGCCAAGACATCTTGTCCCAGCTCGTTCAGGGACACGGACTCCGACTGGCTGGCAATCAAGTGCGTGCAATTTTAAGTTGATGCACTCCAAAATGGCTGCATAAATATGAGATAGTCTATTTATTTTATAATGTTATGTTTCATTTTATACTTTCAGGGACATGGAGTCCGATTGGCCAACAATCAAGTGCGTGCAATTTTAATTCGATGTACTCAAAATAGGCTCCATATACATGAGATAGTATATTTTATTTTATATTGATATATTTTATTTTATATTTTCATGGACATGGACTTTGCATGGCTAACAATCAAGTTCGTGCAATTTTCAAACTCGATTTACTCAAAATTGGCTCCATATAAATGACATTTTATTTCAGATTGTTATAATATAATTATTAATTAATTATATTAATATATATTTATTATTAATTATATTTTATGATGTTGTATTTTATTTTTTACTTTCAGGGACATGGACTCCGCTTGGCTAACAATCAAGTACGTGAAAAAAACAAAAAAAACGCCTGGAGGGGCGTGGTGTTAAGGGGACCCTCCCGTACGCCGCAGCTGGGGAAAGTCACCATGGCAGACATAGTAAGTGTCACCCTCCAGGCGGGAGGGACTCCTTCATGCGACGTGTGGCAAGAATGCTGGTACAGGAGGCGATAGATTCTCTGTGCAGCTTAGAGATGAGTTTGTCTACGTGTTCGCGACTGATCCCTAAGGTGGAGAGATTGGTAATAGTTGTGATTGGTATGGTGCCAGTGGTACCTATGGTGAAGACTAGGTAGTGGACAAGGAATCCTTGTTGTTGGAGGATACGTTGGAGCTCCTTATGCTGAACGCTCTTTTCCTGGAATTTGATGTGGTGGTTAGTGTCTGAGCAATAGCCCAGTTCAACTAGGTAGGCTTTTCTTGGTTTGGATTCGTCGTCAATGAGGAGGAGATCAGGCCTGTATTTATCCCATGTGGCTTGGGGAAGATCAGGGGGTTTGAGGGTGGTTGGGGGTCTCGTGGGAATGTCGGATGTCGCTTCACAAGTGCCTGCATCCATGTACATGGGGAGAGCCCCCAGAGCTCCTTTGGCTACTGCCTTTTGGATGAGTTGGACCGCCTTATTATGTCTGTTGATATACATTCCTTTGAAGACAGGGTGGCTGCACCCAGCAAGAATATGGCCAGCTCCGTCCTGTGCTTTGCGACAAAGAGGGCAGTTATCATCAGAGGGGGGGCTAGTGCTGGTACCATAGGGGCGTTTGTATCGGTACGCCAGTTTCCTAGTCCATAAGCGTCCCCACCCAGCCTTGTGGATTTGTATTTTTTGCCACCATTTGATGTCGGTGGATTGCCAGAAACGATTACTAGCCTGAGGGAGGAGGAAGGGGTTGGCTTGCTCCCACATGGAGGAGTATATGCCCGTGGTGTTGGCATGCCCAGTGTGCAGGGGGGTGGGGAGGTTAGCCTTGATACCCTTGGTGAGATTGTTGGCCGGGTGCCGGGGGGGCTGGTCCCCATTAATAGATTTGGGGGGCTGGACAGACGGCCAATGCATGTTGAGGTGCGCATATTCCCCTGTTTTAACTGGTCCAATTACATTGTATCCTGTCGTCGCTTCTTTCGCGAGCGTGTCTGCCTTGTCATTTCCTACGATTCCTGAGTAAGATCGGACCTTAAGCAGGCGTGTGGTAGCAGCAGCGTTGTGTCTGTTGATAATGTGGATGGCGATGTCTTGCAGGAGGTCGCGGTGTTTGTTTTCCCGTGTCCTGCTGGGATGGTAAATGTGCAGGTTAATAAGCTGCAAGGAGCATAAGCTGTCGGAGTAGATGGTGAGTTCTTCATCTATTTCGGAGTGTACGAGTGCTTGTTGGATTGCCACGAGTTCGGCGCGATTGATGTCGGCAGTGATGCCCTGTCCGCCAGGGTCTATGCGGAGGCAACGTGCAGCGGCCCTGGGGGAGTATACGCCTGCCCCTAGGCGTAGGACGCCGTCTTTGTCTATGATGGCACTTCCATCTGTGTATAGAGCGAGGCCTGGTGCTTGTAGGATAGCATGTGTGCACGGGAGCACGGGGGGTGTTATGGGTGTGGGGTCTATCTGCATGGGGGTGGGTTGTTGTGCCCAGGTCTTAAGGAGGGAGCTAAGTGCCTTGGGTAGGTGGGTGGTAAGAAGGCCCAGTTGGGAGGGGGGGGGACCTGGTCATGGGATGGAAGTGGCCCCCATGTCCCTCATGGTTTGGGCCCATGTGGTGGGTGGGTTGTGGAGGTACTTGGCATGGCCAGCTGGGTTTGAGATGGCAATGAGTTTGTAGGTTCCTCTGTGTCTCTTGGCAGGGGTGAGTTTGCCCCCCGTCCAGATTAGGGAGGGGGTGAGGGGTTTGGCCTTGGGAGGCAGAGTGGCTAGTTCCATAGCCCATGGGTGATTTAGGAGGGCGTTATGGGCATATGTGGGTTTGTGTGGGACCAAGAGGATGGTGCACGCGGGAATATCTAGGGTGTGAGCATGTATGGCACTGCCTAGTGCCCATCGAACAGCCTTGTGGGCCTCTTCAGGGTTCTGGCTGGTGAGGTGTGTGTTTCCCCCGTACCAAGGTTGGGTGTAGCAGTGGGGTCCTAAGCCAAACAGTTGGCCAATGGGGGTGGGGGTGTTGCCCATGGGGAGGTGGGGACTCATTAGGAGGGGTGATGTGTCAAGGTCCGTTGTCATCCCCAGGGTGGACATAGCTTTGTGTATGGCAGGGGAGACATTGGAGATGGTAGTGTCTTATTGCTGCGATAGGAGGGTGGCTACGTCTCCAGCGAAGGTTCCTGTGCTGTGGAGGGTCCAGAGGTGGGGAGAGTGTGCCTTGGTGGTATGGTATCTGTGGTGGAGGAGGTGGAGTTGGGAGAGGGGTATATGACCGACACATTGGCCTGTTGGTGAGTAGATGTAGGTGGTGTCTCCGTTGTTGAGTTGGGGGGGGAGGTGGTGGTACCTGTCATTCAGGGTACCAGCCTGTATGTGGTATTTGCCGGGGGGGTGGATATCCCAGTCTGGGTGGTGGTCTGCCGTGTTAATGATGAGGTTTTGCCTGAGTTCGCTGTACCATTTGGCATCAAACTCTCCTCCCTCCGCCCACTGTCCTTGTTGTTGGAGGTTAGTGAGGTGGAGGTCTTGCCTAGGTGGAATGGAGGGGGGGGGGGGCTTTGGGGGTAGTTTCAGTGTTGTAGGCATGGAGGAGTTCCTGAAATCTGGTGGGACCAACCAGCAGGGTGATTTGTTCCTCTGTGAGATGGACGGGGGACCAAGTGGCCATAATGGAGGTGGCAGAGGAGTAGGTGTGGGAATGCACAGGGAGGCCAGCAGATATGTAACAAGGGAGATGGTGGCAGAGAATGGTGCATGGGGCTTTCTGGACCCTCCAATATCTGTGATGGGGGGTTTCTCGAGGTTCGTTAGCCTTCCTCTTTTGGGCTCTGAAGCCCAGGAGGTGGGTCAGGCTGTGTTGGTTGCCATATAGGAGGTGGAGGAGCTTGGCTGGGGTTGGGGGAGCAAGAAGGTCTGGGGTAGTGACAGCATGCACCAGGTCGTCAGGGGAGCTGTTCTTACGGATGGTGTGGTGTTTGTAGTAGGAGGCGTCAGTACATTTGTGGGTGTCATTTCTGATGAATTGCATTCTGGCAGTCCAAGCAATCTTGGGGTCAGTGCTCCAGGCTTGAGCATACTTGGTGGGGTGAAGATAGGACTCTCTGGCCCACCACATGTGTGCATTGGAGGCAGGGATCTCCTCGATATTATGCGTGGGGGGCTGTGCTGTGGTTGGGGTAAGGATGCCGGCATTGGGGGTCAAGGGTCGGGGCAGTACGGGGGCAGTGTCCCAGTTGTTAAGGTGGTGGCTGATAGTATAAGTGGAGAACTTGGTAATGTGCCGTTGGGGGATGCGTAGGTGGATGGGGAGGGTCCTCGATGCCAAGGGCAGGGGGCTGTGACAGGAGTAGGGTTGAGGTGGGCTTCCAGGTGGGGGTGGAGAGCACAGGTGTAGGCTGAGTCTGTTGAGGGCAACTTTATGCCTAGTGGAGACTCTTGTGCCATAGGTGTGTGAGAGGGTATTGGATGGGATGATTGTGGTCCCATCAGGGCTCACAATGTCAGCTAGGGAAGTAATGCCCAAGGGGATGAGGGTTTTGAGAAGATTGGGGGGAATGGTGTGTTGGGGTATGTCCGGGAGGGAGTCTTGAAGGGGGTTGAGTAGGGTTTCATCCTCCATATGGATTTGGATGGAGGCTCTTTTGAGGATGTGCATTTGCCTGGCCAGGGTAAAGTATTTAAGTGTGTGGCTGGGCAAGGTAAGAGGATCCATACCCTGGAGCATAGCAGCTTCTTTGTGGAGGAGGGCTGTAGTGAGCCTGCCTAGTTTCCCTGTGTCGTTGAGGGACCTAGTGAGGTGGGCTGCTGTAATTTGAGCATAGTCCACCATAAGGGAGGGGATGCCCAATCCTGCCTGTCCCAAGGGGAGGCAGACACTAGCAGTTGGGAAGGAGGGGTGTAGGTCACAGCATTTTTTAGCCAGGGTCCATATGGCCTTGTCTAAGATGCCTATATCCGAGTAGCTGTAGGGTGCTACAGTCATAGGGTAGGTGATGGCAGGTTTAATACATGTGGTGATGAGTCTGAGACATTGGAGAGGGGTGGCGCCTTTCGGCTTGGCAGTGGTGAGGATTTGGTGTCCTTTACTATGTATGAGGGCCAGGGCTTGTTTCATGAGGGGTCTCCAGTTTAGGGTGAGGCTAACCGGCACCCCTAGATACTTGTATGGTTCATTGGGGGGAAGGTATGTAGCCCATGTGTCGTTAATGAGGATGGTGTTGTGGAGAAGTTTGGTTAGGGCCTTGTGGTTGGTGGGATCCTTGGGGTGGGAGCCATGCAATATGCCAGTGATCATGCATTTACCCCCGTTAAGAGGAATCCCAGACCAAGTACTGAATTGTTGCAATTTAAGGCATTGTACCTTGAGGTTGTCTGCTGTGTTAGTGACCACACTGGTGTCATCAGCATATCCTAGACTACCTGTTTTATCTTGGTCAGTATTGGATGTTGAGGTTATGCCTTGCTTGTATCCTCTGCCCCCGGCTTGTAGCCATCTGAGGAGAGGTTCGATGAAGATGATGAAGAGTAGGGGGGAGAGGGTGTCACCTTGGATTGTGCCTCTTGTGATTTGAATGGGTTTGCCTTGGGTGTTGTTGAGGTACATGTGGGTGGTAGCCCCGTTGTAAATTCCTTTCACTGTTTCAATGACATCTACCGGGATTCTAAGGTCATACATAGTTTGGAGCAGCTTGTCATGGTCCACCATATTAAAGGCAGATGAGAAGTCAAAGTAGGCAGCAAACAGGTCTCTTTTTGAGTGAGCCGCTTCCTCGATGTCATGTAGGAGGTGGGTGAGCTGCCTATGGGTGCTTCTGTTCTGTCTGAATCCCTCTTGGGAGTCACTGAGGACTTGGTATTGGTCCAAGTATTTGGACATCACTGTTGTAACCATGTTTGTCCACAATTTACCCATCGTGTTGTTGAGGCAAATAGGTCTGTAGTGGTTGGCTTGGGTGGGGTCTCCTTTCTTGTAAAGCATGATGGTGTTGGAGGTCTTCCAGCAAATGGGGGTGTAGCCGGTGATCCACATAAGCCCAAACATTTTATGTATGGTGTGGTGCCAAGACCAGGGGAGGCAGGTTAGGAGTTCATTGGGGATTCCGTCTGGGCCAGCCTGTTTGCTTTTTGCTACGTGTTGGATGCATGTTTGGTAATTAGAGAACTCCATGAGGTAGGGTCGGATGGGGTTGGAGTGTTGGTGGGGTTGGGCCTTGGTTTCTAGGGAGAATGTGTCTAGCAGGGAGGCCCATGGAGGGGGGGCGGTCTGTCTGTCTTGGGGTAGGTATTTGCCGGTGCACGTGTGGTCAGAGGGGGCCATCATGTGCCCCATGTGCTCCCCCAAGATGTCCAGGAGGTCATTAGTGGACGTTTTGTGTTGGCCAGTGGTGGGGTTTTGGAGGGTCTGGGGTGACGTCGGATTCTCAGAGGTTTTGAAGATGTTTCTGTGGGCTTGTTTAGGTTTGTTGGATAGTTGGCTGCTTTGCCAGTGGCGGTAGCTGTTTGTCTGCTGTTCGTGAGAATTCTCCGGAGGGCAGGGAGGGCCTCATCGAGGGATATATTGATTGCAGCCAAGAGGGAGGCATGGTCTGAGGCAAGCTGGATATGGGTGAGGGTGTTAGGATGGTTATGGCATGTTTCTAGGAGAGTAGAATGGGCGGTGTGATAGGAGTTGGGGTCGGTGGTTAGGAGTTTCCTGTACGTCTTAAGCTGTTGGATATGGGAGTTGATTTTGGCGTGGGCTTTGCTCTTCTTTCTGTCTAGGAAGTGCCCTGGGATTTGGTTCCTGGTAGGGCAGGTGTCAAACATAGTGGCGAGGGCCATCCTAATAGGTTCCATAATCTGGTTGTTGAGATGGTCGAGGTCTAATCCTTTTGCAAGGAGAATGTGTTTGACTTGGTGGAGGTGGGATGGGAGGGAATTGTCTCCTATGAGGTTGGCGGCCTGGTCCCACCAGTCCCTGATGGTTTGGGTGTGTTCCATGAAGAAGGTAGTGTGCGTTTCTTCAATGGCCTTTCTAGTGGCGTTCATGGAGGCCTTGCTGACGGGGGTGACTAGTTGTTGGGGTCTAGGAGGGGGGGTGTCAGTCAAAGTCAGGGGTATTGGAAGGTAAATAGGGGGGATAATTTGGTGAAGGGCCATGTGGTCTAGGTATCCTCCGACCTCCCTGGTCTTTTCACTAATATGGGGGTGGAGGGGGTTGGGGCAAGGGGAGATGAGGATGTCATCAATTCTGCTGTGGTGCTCGAGGTTGCCTTCCTGGTAGCAATGGAAGGTGGATGCTCTAGTGAAAGGGTTGGTGGGGTGGAGGTTGAGTTGGGAGCACATATATATGTGATGTTGGTCTGTGTGGGAAGTGGCGTGGGTAGATCTATCTGAGGGAAAGAGGGTTGCATTCCAATCCCCTCCACAGAGTGTGGTGTGATTGGGCTTTTTGGTGTGAGTCCCGATGTATGTATAGGCGGCTTGCTGTTGCTGGGGTCGGTCATGGGGCATGTAGACGCCTATGATGTGTGTAGGAGTTGGGGTGATTGAGCCGAAGGTGATGTGCACCAGGCAACCAGCCAGGTCTGCATTGACTTCATGGTGGACGGGGGGGCCTAATTGCTTGTGGGTGAGGATTATGACCCCTCCTTTACCGTGGTTGTTGTCCGGGTTTTTGGCCACACTACTGTGGTGAAGGGAGTATTGGGGGAGTTCCTTCTTGATGAATTGGATGAAGGAGAGGCAGGAGAGCAGTTTGGTTTCTGTAAGAATAGCCACATCTGGTTTGTGGTCTAGGATGTGATTGAGAATTAGCTCCCAGGAGCTCCTCAGCCCTCTGCAGTTGAGGAGTAGAAAATGTATGTTATCCATGTAGTAGTCTTGGGGTGACTGGGCATGGTGGGTGGGTTGTTGGGCAGGTCCATTATCCTTAGGGGTAAAATGAATGGTTGGTTTAAAGCATGTTTGTTTGAGCTTCTTAGCCTGTTGGGGGGGGGAGGCTCCCTTGGAAATGGTGGTGGTAGAGGTGGGGGGGAAAAAGTTGTGGATTGCTGTTTGTTTGAGTTTAATGTTGGGGCCCAGGTATTGCGAGTTTTTCAGATGCTTGTTGGGGTGCCTGATATTTTTTGTGGTGGGGGGGTGCTCTGTGTTGCCACGTTTTTTCAGGTTGGTGACAGTTGAAGGGCCGTGGCAAGTGATGGTGCAGAGATTGGGTTGTCCGGGTAGGAGGGTAGTGACCCCGGGGTGGTAGGTGGTGGCTGCAAGTGGGAGGGTTGGCTCTGGGGCAGCATCTCCTGTTTCGCAGTCAATTTGCGTGTTGGGGGGGGATGTGCGTTTGGGCAGGCTGGCGTCCTTCATCATGGTATCTTCCATGTTGGGTTGTGGAGGCATGGGTTTTGTAGGAGTTGTAGTAGGGGTTGTATCTGTAGTATCCATTGTCGCAACGTCAAGATGGTATTGGGGGTCCAAAAACCTCATGTCTGCGCTCTCTTTTTTAAGGATGAAGATGTTCCCATATAGGGCCTGCCAGGCTCCTGGTGTGGAGTCCAAGGGGATTGGCGAGAGGTTTTCTGAGCCTATCCAATACCAGATGTTATGGTATTTTTTTAGACAACCAGCATGTCCATAGGCGATTGGGAGGGGGGTGGTAAAGTGCAAGATACATTTACTGTGTCCATGCAGACGTTGGAGGATTTGGTCTTTGCTACTGCCGGGTAGGATCCCAAGGTTGTAGGGTTCATCGGGGATAAGGTCGTGCGGGTTTGGGTGTTCCGGATTATAATCAGGTTGTACGATTCGGTGGAGTATTCCCATCTGGGGGCATTCGGTGTGCATGTAGGCCTGCATCAGCATATTAGTAAAATTCCCCCTGCGAGGGATGAAGTGGTTCGGCCAAACACCCAGGTCATCAAGTACGTGCAATATTCAAATTCAATGTACTCCAAATTGGCTCCATATAAAGCATATTATATCATGTTGTATTTTACCTTCTTCTTTTTTTCCGGGCGCACGGCCTCCGCTCGGCTAACAATCAAATACGTGCAATGTTCAAAGTCCATGTTCTCCAAATTGGCTCCACATATAGTATATTTTATAATGTTATATTTTATTTTAGGATGTTATATTTATTTTATAATTTCAGGGACGTGGACTCCGATTGGCTAACAATCAAGTACGTGCAATTTTTAAAGTCGACGTACTCCAAATTGGCTCCATATGAAGTATCCTTTATTTATAATGTTATATTTTACTTCATGCTTTCAGGGACATGGACTCTGCTTGGCTAACAATCAAGTACGTCATCCATTTGACCAACGCATTCCAACACATTACCGTACGTTGGTCAAATAGATGACGCTCCATCGACAGATCAGATCATTAACAGCATGTGTGTCTCTTTGTTGGCAGGGAATTCGCTTTGTTGGGAACCCAGGGCCTCAGCATCAAGTCCCCATGCAACGCACCATCCCAATGCATTACAACACAGAACCATACGTTGGTCAAATAGATGACGCTCCTTAGACAGATCAGATCACTAACAGCATGTGTGTCTCTTTGTTGGCAGGGAATTCGCTTTGTTGGGAACCCAGGGCCTCAGCATCAGGTCCCCATGCAGCGTACCATCCTAATGCATTACAACACAGTACCATACGTTGGTCAAATAGATGACGCTCCTTAGACAGATCAGATCACTAACAGCATGTGTGTTTCTTTGTTGGCAGGGAATTCGCTTTGTTGGTAATCCAGGGCCTCAGCATCAAGTCCCCTTGCAACGCACCATCCCAACGCATTCCAACACGGGGCCATACGTTGGTCAAATGGACGGGCGAAGTGGGCTTTTGACTGTTCACCCGAATCCTGGGACACAAGGTTTCACCTGGTCCCCTCATGGGATGCTTCCTAGTGGCGCCAGTGATGCTCTTGGAAGAGACCATGGCTCGGCTTGCATAACGAGAACTCGGCTAGCATAACAAGAACTCGGCTGGCACAACGATATCTCGGCTGGCATAAGTGTTCACTTCAATCCTGAGGCACAAGTTTCACCTGGTCCCCTTATGGGATGCTTCCTAGGGACGCAATGATGCGCTTGGAAAAGACCCCATCTCGGCTTGCATTGCGAGAATCTGACTGGCATAAAAAGAACTCAGCTGGCATAACTGTTCGCCCGAATCCTGGGGCACAAGGTTTCACCTGGTCCCCTCATGGGATGCTTCCTAGGGACGTCAGTGATGCGCTCGGAAGATACCATATCTCGGCCTGCATTACGAGAACTCGACTGGCATAACAAGAACTCAGCTTGCATTTAGATAACTCGGCTGGCATAACACAAACTATGCTTGCATAAAAAACTAGGCAGGCAAAGCGAGAACTCGGCTTGCATTACAAGAACTCGGCTTGTATTACGAGAAATAGGCTGGAATAACACGAACTCAGCTGGCATAACGAGAGCTCGGCTGGCATACCAAGAACTGGGCTGTCATTACATGAACTCGGCTTGCATAAAAGCTTCATTTCGGAAGGTTTTAGCAGCTACGTGTGTGTGGTTGGCGTGTGTGCGTTTGAGTAGACGGCGTGTGTGTGTACATTTGTGTAGGCGGCGTGTGTGGGGGCGGCGTCCCTACGGCAGCCTGCACCATGTCCAGGTTGTTAAGCAGGTGTTCAGGGTGTTTATGCACACCATTGGTTGAACACGTAGCTGTCGAACAGGTGTTTAACACCCTGGACACCTGTTCAACAACCTGAACAGGTGCCGGCTGCCGTAGGGTGTCCGTGACTGCCTGGGGGGCCTGCCTGCGGTAAGCCTCCACCTGTAATTAGAACGCCTGGTGGGGCGTGGTATTAAGGGAGCCCTGTCTCACAGAAGTAGAGAACGGGCTGCTACTTTACCTGGACTGTGCTACCATGGCGGTTGACAGCGACCGTGAACACTAAAGCGCGCCCGGGGGGATTCGAACCCAGGCCTCCACCTGTTATGATAACGCCTGAAGAGCTTGGTATTAAGGGAGCCCCATCTTACGGCGGTAGGGAACGGGCTGCTACTTTGAGTGGACAAAGCTACCATGGCGGTTGGCAGCGACCGCGAACACTGAAGCGCACCCGGGGGGGGTTGAACACAGGCCTCCACCTGTAAAAAGGTAATGATAACGCCAGGTGGGGCGTGGTGTTAAGGGAGCCCGTCGTACGCGGGTGGGGAGCGGTCTCCTACCTCAACTGGACAAGCTACCATTGCGGTTGACAACGACCTGCAACGCTAAGAGCGACCAAAGGGGGAGCCGAACCCCCGACTCTTCATCCTCAAGCGATCCGGTTTACCACTAGACCATTGTATATCACTGAAAGGGGCTCCTCCACCTGTAGGTCATCAAGCACTACACAGGGGGGCGCGGGTCGTCCCGTGGGATGGCTTGAGTCATCCCAGGACACTCCCCCCAATTCCTGATACTCTTGACCCAGGAATTCATAAATCAGAGACGCAGCAATGAGCAGCAACACTTTCTATTAGAGGATTCGCCCAAATTTGGATTTGCCTTCAAATCGGTAGGCAGGCGGAGGAGGCGAAAACGAATTATTGCTGTTCTTTACTTTTTCGATTCCGCCGTCTTGCAACAAAGAGAAGAGCATTAAGCTACCAGCTATTGATCCCATGTTGTAGCTGAGAACCTGCAAGAAGTAGCCAAGTAAAAGAATGCTGTGGCGGGGGACAGGACTAGGCTAGAGACGCACGCTGATGATGCGCTCAGACAAGACAATCAGCAGCATTGGCATAGTGATTTAATTTGCTTGCATAACATGGCAGTAAACTAGAGCAGCTACGTGTGGGTGTGCCTGGGGCCCCTGCCTTAAGGAGGCGTCCAAAGAGAGGCAGCACTCAGCATCAGCGTGTTCATTGAAGTGTGCAGCGTGTGTGGGTCGGCCGTTTGTGTGTGTGTGTGCAGTCTGTGGGGGGGGCGGCGAGTGTGGGTGTGACTGGAGCCCCTGCCTTAAGGAGGTGTCCAAAGAGAGGCAGCAATCAGCATCAACGTGTTCATTGAAGGCGGCTTTGGTAAAGGCTTTGGAAGGCTTGAGCAGCTGTATACTTGTCAGCGTGTGTGTGTGTGCATTGTATGGGGGGGGCGGCGAGTTTGGGTGTGCCTGGAGCCCCTGCCTTAAGGAGGCGTCCAAAGAGAGGCAGCTATCAGCATCAATGTGTTCATTGAAGGCGGCTTTGGTAAAGGCTTTGCTTTGGAAGGCTTGAGCCGCTGTATACTTGTCAGCGTGTGTGTGTGTGCATCGTATGGGGGGGGGGGGGGGGGGGGGGGGGGGGCGAGTGTGGCTGTGCCTGGAGCCCCTGCCTTAAGGAGGCGTCCAAAGAGAGGCAGCAATCAGCATCAACTTGTTCATTGAAGTTGGCTTTGGTAATGGCTTTGCTTTGGAAGGCTTGAGCAGCTGTGTGGTTTGGCTGTGTGTGTGTGGTTAGCGGCATGTGTGTGTGTAGCATGTGTGGTTGGCGGCGAGTGTGGCTGTGACTGGGGGTCCTGCCTTTTCACGGTCCCCCTATAAGATGATATCTTGAAGGAACAAGAAAAGCGAAACCAGGGTTTGCGTAAACCTCTTCGACCCACTTCGTTGCCGGCCAGACAGCCAGTCTGAACCTTTGTCGCGTGCTTGAAACCACGCGATAAACAAAACCGTGCTTGATACCCGCATTGTTTCTACCCAATCTCTGCAGATCCATCGTTTTCGCGCATTTGCTCTGATAGGGAGGCTTCCTTTGCTCAAGAGTTCTCGACGTGCTACTAATATTTCTTTTGTCCTAGCTCCAGAAGTTCATTCTTTGGTCAGGAGGAGAAAGCAAGCTTTTCTGTCAGAGCGAATGCCGCTGTGGCTCTCAAGCTTGCAGCTTTTCAACCATGGCCTGCCCCAAGCAGTGTTTTATTCCAGATTTCTGTAGGCAAGTTTGTGTAGCTACTTGGGCAAGTCAAGCCTGATTTCAGGAAAGCATCATGGTGGAAGCTTTTCTGTCGGAGCAAATGCTCGAATAACAGTGGATTGGTAGAGATTGGATAAAACCGATGCACATATTGCGGGGTTTGAAGCCCGCAGGGAAGGAACGGATTGGCCGGCCGGCATGCAGCATCATCATTAAGGGGAAACGTGATAAGCAGGCATCCAAAGAGACACAGCAATCAGCATCAACATGTTCATTAGGCCAGCTTTGGTAATAGCTTTGCTTCATAAGGCTTGAGCAGCTGTGTGGGGGGGGTTGGCGGCGTGTGTGTGTGTGCAGTGGTGTGGGGGCGGCGTGTGTGTGGGTGTGATTGGGGCCTTGCCAAGAGGAGGCATCTAAATGAACGCAGCAATCACCATTGGCACTTGTATCGAATTCAGCTTCGCTAACAGCCTCACTTTCGGAGGGCGTGAGCAAGTGTGTGTCTGAGTTGGTGGCGTGTGTGTGTTCGGTAGTGGGCAGACTTGCTTGCACCTAGATATCTAGATAGGTACAGGTTCTCAACAAGGCCCGCTTCTTGGCAAATATTTATATATATACAAGAGATTTGGATTTTGGTCTTGTAGTTCATACCTCCTCTTTTTAGGCCATATTTTCAAGAATTCTCAATTCTCGGGCCAAAATGTCAGAATTCTTGGGCCAAATTATTAAGTTCGAGGTATGAACTACAAAGTGTTTTGAAAATCCAAATTCTTCGTTGAATGGCTATAAGGGTTTCTGCTGCTAGTAGCTGGGGGTTGTGGTGATCGTAGCCGGGGTTTATTATGCTCGTAGCCGGGGGGGTTGCTGCTCTTACCCGGGGGTTATTATGCTCGTAGCCGAGGGTTGTGCTGATCTTAGCCTGGGGTTATTATGCTCGTAGCCGGGGATTATGGGGTTCAGTTGCTCGTAGCCCAAATGAAAAGCTATGGGTTCAGTGTTTCCCAATGCTGCGCTTCCAGCAGTAGAAATATGGGTGGATATGCCTGGGGGTACTATATTATATGGATAAGTTTGAGGGGATCATTAAGATCATACCACCATGCATCCCCCTTCTTCCTAGTGCTTCTAGCGGCTTTCTCTGGAGTTTACAACTCGCGGCAGTTGGGATGTCCAGACAGAAAAACACGATTGAATTGTGCTGAAATGTGAAAAGGACTTGGTAAAAGTCTTCTCTCCAGGCTTCTGTTGCTTGGGTGCGCTTTAAGGGCTTTTCTTAGCAGCTTCTAGGCATCTCATTGCATGTTCTTTATGCAAGACCCACTACCGCACCCACCTGCTCATCCATCCACTATCAAACCCATCCACCATGGCTTTTCTTAGCAGCTTCTTGGCATCTCATTGCATGTCCTTCAGGCAAGACCCACCTGCTCATCCATCCATTATCAAACCCATCCACCATGGCTTTTCTTAGCAGCTTCTTGGCATCTTATTGCATTTCCTTTAGGCAAGACCCACTAACACACCCACCTGCTCATCCATCCACCATCAAACCCATCCACCATGGCTTTTCTTAGCAGCTTCTAGGCAGCTTCTAGGTATATCAGATCATATTCTTTATGCAAGACCCACTCATGCACCCACCTGCTCATTCATCCACCATCAAATCCATCCACTAGGGCTTTTCTTTTCGTCTTTTCTGAGCAGCTTCTAGGCATCTCAGAGCTTGTTCTTTATGCAAGACCCACTCATGCTCCCACCTGCTCATCCATCCACCATCAAACCCACCTTCAAGGGCTTTTCTTTTCGGCTTTTCGGAGCAGCTTCTAGGCATCTCAGATCGTGTTCTTTATATATGAAGGGCTAGGTCTCCCTGCACTAGTCCTAGGCTGGAAGGTTTAGATTTGATGTGGCAGAGCCTTTGCTACTCGGAATAGGCGCCCTTAGGTACGCGGGAGGTGCCAACCCACGACCAATCAAACCAAGGTCCAGGACACTGGGCTGCTACCCAATCAATCGTGTGTCATGTGATAGGAGCATGTGGGCACAAATGTATGAAGTCATATATTTAGGTTGGGAAGTACGATATTGTTTCTCGTGCAATATGGTTTGCAGCCATTGTACGAGATTACGAAATATCGCGTAAAGTCGTACGAGATATCGTACTCCCCAACCTAAATATATGGCTTCATATATTTATGCCCACATGCCCCTACATTGTGTAGGAACGGATCGCGTACTGATGGCTGTACTGTACTGATATTGGTTCTCTCACTGATGGCTGTACTGTACTGATACTGGATCTTGTACTGATGGCTGTATTGATACAGGTTCTCTCACTGATGGATGTACGGTGTAGGAACAGATCTCGTACTGATGGCTGTACTGTACTGATACTGGCCCTCGTACTGATGGATGTACGGTGTAGGAACGGATCTCGTACTGATGTCGTACCAAAAGCCTACTAGAATGCTCGACTTGGATGTGTGTCCACAGGTTTCAATACTCCGTACGGTATCAACTGTTTGGAATCGCAATCCGTATTGGTTGGAATCGCACTCCGTGCTGTTAGGAATCACACTCTGTACTGGTTGGATTCACCGAGCCTACGGCTTGCTCACAGACAGAGATCAGGGCACTTCCATTGACCCAATTGGCCAGCGCTTTGGCGCACTGGAAACAAAAAAAATGCGCTTGGTGGTGCAAAAAGCTTTAAAATTGCTTGCTGCGCCCACAGGGGGTTGCAAAAACCTGCGCGAAACGCGCAGTGGGGCTAGAAAGGCAGCGCGCAATAGTGCGACAGAGATCGAAGGGTCGCTGGCAGGGTACTACAAAGCGCGCGCGGCAGCACGATTTAGCGCACGCTTTTTGAACCCCACTGCACGTTTCGCGCAGTTTTTTTGACTCCCTGTGGGCGCAGCCCGCAGTTTTTGCGCTTTTCGCACTACAAAGCGCTGACCAATTTGACGTTTGTGCGCTTTAAGCGCTGGCCAGTTTGACATAATGTAGTACCCTGGTGGCTGGCGTGTAGGACATCTTTTAGGTGTGTGCCGGTTTCTAACCACGAATATCACGAAGGCTTTCCTAGCCCTGTAGCCATTTCTCATTCCATTCCGCAAGCTTTCACTATTTGTGTTCAATTATTTAGTGCAGTGTACTTTCTGGCTTGGGCAGTTGGCCTCAGGGTTCACTTTCAGTTCTGACTAGAGCTGGCTTCCTGAGATTGTCCCTTTCTGACTAGGTAACTTCCACTAGGTAGGCCCGAGCTAGCATTGAGTATTCAATTATTAAGTGGCAGTGACCTAAACTGCCTGTAGTAGCTTCTAGTAGCTACCTAAGAGGCCTGCGCCTGGGCCTATTTCCGCCTTATTCCCAACGCATGATTTCGGATGGAGGCGAGCACGATATTTTTGTGTTTTCTATCTTCTTCAATGTTAGTTTACTTGAGTTGAGTTCTTCTGTATCAAAGTTTGAGTGCTCTTACCGTTTGCCCCTATATTGATAGCAGTCTTTGATCTTGACGGTTGTAAAAACAGTGAACAAAATCATCATGCGCATTAACATTGGCCGTAATTTATTATCTGGAGTGAACCATAACTTCAGGGGGTCCTCCTGAATAGACAGGCAAAACGTATGATGACCCAAGGCGAGTGTGAATATATGAAATCATACAAATTGCATCATATGATACTGTGTACAGTTGGATTAATAGGGATCGTACTCGGTTGCTCATCAATGGCATCTTTGGCCTAGTCAGACACTCAGACTGCCGGCATCATATGGTGACATGATATCATATTGCCGTTCCCTACTCCTGAAAAACCCTGGTGGGCACCAGAGATCATTTAAGAGATGTTGGGAGGGATCCCAGCAGGGTACTACAAAGCGCGCGCGGCAACGCGATACCGCTCACACATTTGAGCCCTACTGCTCGTTTCGCGCAGGTTTTTCGACCCCCTGTGGACGCAGCGCGCAGTTATTGCGCTTATTGCACTACAAAGAATTTGATGGTTGTGCGCTTTAAGCGCTGACCAATTTGACAAAAAATTTACCGTAGTACCTAGTAAGGGGGGCATTAGTCAGAGATGGATACCGCGCGTTACAAAACGGCACCTTAACACCCAAAATAACAACTGGACCCGAATGTACTGTCTGGTATGGACCGGTTCTCCCGGCTCAGCTAGAGTGTCTTGGGGCAGGCCTTCCGCCTGGAAGCTTCCATAGTAGTGCCTCCACCCGTTAGGGCCGGCACCTACCGGCGGCAGTACCCTGAGGTACTGTCGCCTTTTCCCTTCTTATACCTAGCTTGCCACCTGGCATGCTATCACGTTTGTAAGCTTAGCGCCTTCGCCATTTCCCTGTGTCAGTCCTCACGAGATAATACTCCGGAAAGCTAAACTGTCAATCTAGGCAACTATTCATAAAATTAGGAAAGACAGCGAAAATTCGGGAATTCTTCAAATATCAAAAGCAATATCCTGGAAATGCAGAACATAGCATGCACTTTGGCTTTCAAGCACTTGTTCTCAAGCAAGTTCGTTAAGGTTCATGCGACGGAAAGGAGTCTTCATAGGGTACGCCCCACCAAGTAGGAAGCTTTATACCGATAGTGGTTTGCTTCTTTCAAATGTGAGCTATCTAGCTAGCTGTGCGAACAAGGATTGCTCACCTCGCGTGTGCCTTGCACCCGTGTTCAGTTCGTCTAGGCTCATGCGACGGAAAGGAGTCTTCTTTGGACGCGCGCCATCAACCAGGAAGCTCCGTACCGGTGCATTCATCCGAATTGTCCATCATAACGTCGGAAGCACCTTATCATAATTGTCTAGAAGCATGGAATGAGGACGCATTGTGGGAAGAAGGAAGGAGGACGTATTGTCGTAAACAGAGGAAGATAATCTGTTATGCTGCGGTGCGATCTCGACACTTTTATCGGCCCAGGGACAGCGTCAGCTCCAAGTCAGACAGTGGTACAGGCAGTACGGATGCCAGGCTAAGGTGCGGTGGGCTAAGGTGCGGTGCCTAAGGCGCGTCCGAGATCGAGGGTATAGTACCCTGGACCCCCAGCTCTGCGACTAAGACGCAACCGAACTAGCATGGCCTGCGTCCTGAGACGCAACCAACCCACTGAAGTCCAGTCCGCGACGCAACCGACCCTCACAGTCAACGTTACTTCTGGGACGCAGAACGCAGCACCCTAAACAATCCCTTGCCGTGAAGGACTTGTCCAGGGGATTTGGGCCTAAACTTTAATTATCGACAGTGACCAGTGCCCAGGTCTGGGTTTTGAGGAGATGGAAACATGAAATATCATTCTGCACGATATTGCTTACATTCCAACTGATAAACTCAACCAATAAAGTAAATAATAAATATTGGTCACATTTAGGGTTTGGCGTTTGAATCATTAGAGTTTAATCCAGTAACTGTTCGATATAGGGTTTAGGGTTTAATCCAAATGAGTTAGGGGAAGGCACCTTCATGGTAAGGAACTAAGGACTGGCCTTCCAATAATCGAATTGACATCAGGGATTTTTTATTTCCGCTATATATAGCGATCGCTAGTTTTGACCCCGTTTTAGCGAAAATATCGCTAAAACAAAAAGAAGACAAGTTTTGTTTTGCCCTCAATGGCCCTAAAAAGCTACAAAAAGCTACAGAAAGCACTAAAACACTGTCCCTGGAGGATGCCTAAAACCATAAAGCTAGAAGAAACCCACTTTCAGGTTTGAAACAAAAATCATTTGGTATCATACTAAAATTGTCAGAGATGGTGGCCTACAAATAGGCTTATATACTAAATAATAGGCTAATATACTAAAATACTAAATAGCCAAAGTGTTGACCTGAACTAGAATTTAAAAAAAAATGTACACCAAAGGTAGTGTCAATAAAAACTAGGGACCGGCAAATCATAGGATGTTGACCAAAGCCGAGTATGATATCAATGATATCATACTCATATCATATGATGCAATTTGCATCATATCATATCATATGATATCATGCAAATTGCATCATATGATATTGTACACAAATGGTAACTTTAGCCAGGTCAGACTGCCGGCAACATCTGATATCATATGATAGCATATTGCCATTCCCTAATAATAACGCTGTTGTCGTACTCATGCAGGCAAGGAGCCTTTTCTTTTCTTTCCGTTGAAATGTTATTCCAGCATGCAAGAGCGACCTGTTGTACAGCTTGTTTTGGCGTTATCAGGCCTCCTGTGTCCTGCCAACGCGTGTCGAAGTCTGGAACTAGGTTTGTAGCATAAGCCTTTAGCTTCCAGCATGCATGACCGACACGCTGTACAGCTTGTTTTGGCATTATCAGGCCTCCTGTGTCCTGCCAACGCGTGTCGAAGTCTGGAACTAGCTTTGTAGCATAAGCCTTTAGTTTCCAGCATGCATGACCGACACGCTGTACAGCTTGTTTTGGCATTATCAGGCCTCCTGTGTCCTGTCAACGCGTGTCGAAGTCTGGAACTAGGTTTGTAGCATAAGCCTCAACTTCCAGCATGCATGACCGACCTGTTGTACAGCTTGTTTTGGTATTATCAGGCCTCCTGTGTCCTGTCAACGCTTGTCAAAGTCTGGAAGTAGGTGTGGGGCATAAGCCTTTAGCTCCCAGCATGCATTGCTGACCTGCTATACCGCTTGTTTTGGCATTATCAGGCCTCCTGTGTCCTGTCAACGCGTGTCTTGAGTTT
The DNA here is from genome assembly GCA_013435795.1 of Chlamydomonas sp. ICE-L. Lineage (NCBI taxonomy): Eukaryota > Viridiplantae > Chlorophyta > Chlorophyceae > Chlamydomonadales > Chlamydomonadaceae > Chlamydomonas > Chlamydomonas sp. ICE-L. Next base: position 2,452,892 of record JACBWV010000506.1, read on the forward strand.
ACCAATATGGAACATGTTAAGGTGCATGAGCCAAAAGCTTCCAGCATAACAGACCTGCTGTAATGCTTGTTTGGGATTTATCAGGTCTCCCTTGTCCTGTTAATGCATGTCAACGCCTGAAACTAGGTGTGTAGCATGAGGCCTTAGCTTTCACCATGCATAACAGACCTGACGTCAGAGTCTGAACCTAGTCGTGGTGCATGAGCGCTTAGCTTCCAGCTGGTTTACCTGCTGTGCACATTGCTGTCATCATTGTCAGAATAATATTGCAGAATTAAATTATCACTGTAGCACAAACTCAGGGCCCCCGTCGGTTAAACGATTGTTTGGGGCTCAGTTCATCAGTGCTTTTTCTTTTTAAGCCCTTCCTATACGGTTGGGCAAGTCCCTTTAGCCTATTTGGCCTACCCCTGGACTGTAACATACATACATACATACATTGTCAGGCCTCCCAGTTTTGCTTGTCAATGCATGTCAGAGTCTGGACCTAGTCATGGTGCATGAGTCCTTAGCTTCCAGCATGCATAAGTGCATAACAGACCTGACGTCAGTGTCTGGACATAGTTGTGGTGTGTGAGCGCCTAGCTTACAGCTGAGTGACTTGTTGTACACCCTGCTGTCATCATTGTCAGGCCTCCCAGTTTTGCTTGTCAACGTGTGTCAGATTTTGCCAGATTGGAACTAGCTTCTTGTCAAAGTGTCTCACATTTTGGACCTATTTGTTGTGCATGAGCCCCTAGCTTCCAGCATAAGCAACCTGCTGCCTGCCAGTCCACTGAAGAGGGTAGCTTCATTGGACCTGCGTTAAGGAAGGTACAATTGTTCTTGATTATTCGAGGTTGGGCAAGTCCCTTTAGCCTGTTAGGCTATCCTTGGACTGCAACACACACACACGATCACAATCACACAACCATACATACCACACACATACATGCAAACATATCCACACACATACACAACAGATGTACAGTCCAGTCCATGGGCAGCCCAAGAGACTACAGGAACTTGCCCAAACAATAAGAAGCCAGTCATCATGAAGCTTATAATTATTGTACGTACGTTTGGTGGTTGGCCCCAGTGCAAGCAAATAAGCTGCCCCGCCTCAACCTCATGCCTCGCATTAAGGCATACTATTTCTGTATTGTATGTACGGTATATTTCAGGGGTAGCCATCTGGGCTGAAGGGACAAACCTCAAATAATCAAAGGTAACATTAGAGGATCATGTAACATAAACAAATCCGTGCCTGGGTGGTGCTCTCTCGGTGCAGTCTCGGTAAGAATCATGCAAATTATTGAGTATCATCATTGCACATAAACCAACCAGACACCACTATCCTTTACACATCTGAGGACCGACCTGTAGAGTTCCATTCGTGGCTGAGTGGTGCTTTCTCGGTGCAGTCTTGGTAAGAATCATGCCGATTAGTAATGAGAACGTCTGGTGGGGCGTGGTATTAAGGGAGCCCCATCCCAATACACAACCCAGATCGCAGCCCCGCCCCGTCCCAACCGGGAACCCAGCCCCGTCTTACTACCCAATACACAACCGAGATCGCAGCCCCGTCCCGTCCCAAACGAGAACCCAGCCCCGTCCCACTCCCCAATACCCACCTGAGTACCCACCTGTAGAGTTCCATTCGTGGCTAGGTGGTACTCTCTCGGTGCAGTCTCGAAGAATCATGCCAATTACAGAGGATCATTGTTACACACAAACCAACTAGACACCACTACCCAATGCACATCTGGGGACCGACCTGTAGAGTTCCATTCGTGGCTGGGTGGTGCTTTCTCAGTGCGATCTCCACTGCTCCAGAATGGTTGCCCACTCCAGAGGTAGAGTTCCATCCTTGAGCCAGAGGGGTGCCAATAAGGCTAAAGGGACTTACCCTAAACATAGACTACTACCCATAAAATACATGGGGACCCACTTGTAGAGTTCCATGCGTGGATGTGAGGTGCTTTCTCGGTGCAGTTTTGGTAAGAATCATGCCGATTATCGAGTACCATCATTACACATAAACCAACCAGACACTACTACCCAATACACAACTGCGGACTGACCTGTAGAGTTCCATTCGTGGCTGGGTGGTGCTCTCTCTATGCAACGTCTCCTCCTCTAGAATGTTTGCCCACTCCAGGGGTCCCAGGTCTTTGCTCAGAACCTCCCTACAGTATGCAAGTGAATAGGTTGATTAACTAAGAACAACTGATGTATGTCAGAAGAGGGGGCTTCGTCAAAAAACATAATGGGTGGCCGTTTTGGCGGAGCCCCCTCTTCAAAAAACAGAATGGGTGGCCGTTTTGGCGGAGCCCCCTCTTCAAGGGGGCGGGAGCCCCCAGTGTTACCCCGTTGTCCATCTGACCGACCGACTGAACAATGGAAGCCTGGTACGTCAGCCAACGGTCTCGTAACTAAATCGCTTCCGTTGCCACCTGTTCCTCCGTTGCGAACACCCTCCGCCATTTTTAGCGTCGATTGCGAAGCTGCATAGAACGTTTTCTTCCCCACTTTTCATATTTACCACCCGAGGCTGAAAAAAAAGAAGAAGGCAATGCCAAGAAGTGGCAAACAGGTTGTGTGGAAATATTGTGTGGAATTATGTGTGGAAAGCAGAATGGGTGACCTTTTCCTTCCACACTGTTTGTATTTACCACCCTAGGCAGAAAAGAAAGAAAGAACGAGGCAAGGCAAAGAAGTGCAAACATGATGTGCGGAAACGTTGTGTGGAAGGTTGAGTGGAAAACAGAATGGTGGGCAATAGTGTGTGCAAAACATAGTGGTGGGCATTTACTTCCTGCTGTTTGTATTCACCACCCAAGCAGGAGGAGGCCAGGAGCCATAGAGATGATTTGCCACAACATGGGCTAGGTTTTATCTACATTTGGTTGGTCCCCCCCCCCCCCCACCCCTTTTTTACAATTCCAAGTTTTCTGGGGGGGTACCAGATATCCATATGTATCGTACCATACAGGTATGTATCGAACCATATGTATCGATACATATGGTTCCGTATATAGGTACCATATGTACCGGTACGGAACCATATGTATCGATACATATGGTTCCGTATACAGGGACCATATGTATCGATACATATCCTCCCGACCCGAGTCAGGAACGAATGAAAGAACGAGGCAAGGCCAAGAAGTTCCAACATGTTGTGTGGAAATGTTGTTTGGAATGTTGTGTGGAAAACATAATGGTAGGCATTTACTTCCTACTGTTTGTATTCACCACCCAAGCAGGAGGTGGCCAGGAGCCATAGAGATGATTTGCCACAACACGGGCTAGGTTTTATCTAAATTGGTCCCCCCCCCCCGCCCCCCCCCCCTTTTTTTTACTATTCCAACTTTTCTGGGGGGGACTATACATTTTCCGTATGTCATCCTCCCGACTCGAGTCGGGAACGAAAGAAAGACCGAGGCAAGGCCAAGAAGTACAAACATGTTGTGTTGAAATGTTGTGTGGAATGTTGAGTGTAAAACATAATGGGCGCGTGCAGGCAATTGATCAACGGGTGTCTCTGGGGGCTCCATACCCCAAGCACCACCACAAGGTAGGGCATGCACATGTGCCAGCATGCACACATACATTTTCTTGACAGGGGAGACACCAGGTAAGAAAGCTCTAGCAGATGGGAATGCCCCCCCCCCCCCCCCCTCCCCCCCACACACACACCCACACCCACACACCCACACCCACACCACACCCACACCACCCTGTGCCCATAGTGAAAGCAAATGCGGGCCTAAGCAGAGATGCAATGCTTGAGGTGCTTGTGAGACTACACTTGTCGACAAGGGTCTGCTCATGTCCTACGCCCCCCAGAAAGTGGTCACGACAAAGCACACAAAGTTTACCCACCAGTGTTTTGGTATTTCAGACTTGTGTAGGCCAGGTTGAGTAGCTACTTGGGATACCCAAGCTTGGTTTCAGGATTGGTGTGTAGCCATCTCATAGCGGAGTATGAAGCGTGGAGCCCAGGGAGATTGGGGGGGGTCATGCATCACCATGCAATGAGGGAAGGTATCGCAGATAGTGGTGGTGGTGGTGGTGGTGGTGGTGGGTGGTTGTGGTGGGTGGGTGTGGTGGGTGGTTGTGGTGGGTGGTGGTGGGTGGTTGTGGTGGGGCGGGTCCAAACCCATGACTTAGTACACACCAGAGTGGCAGATGCGTCGTCGACAAAAAAACTGTTACCCACCTTAAAGTCTGGACAAGAGTGTCGACCTCTTGCGTCCCAAATACTAATGGCGGCTTCATCTGCATTGTGTGAGGTTTTCCTTTTTTTTCTTTTCAATTTACAATTTTATTTTGTAGCGGCTTCATCTGTGCAGTGCGAGGTTCTTCATGTTTTAAATGTATTACAATTTTATTTTGTGGCGGCTTCATCTGTGCAAAGTGAGTTTTTGCATGTTTTAAATTTATTAAAAAACAAAAAAATGTGGCGGCTTCATCTGTGCAATGTGAGTTTTTGCATGTTTTAAATTTATTAAAAAACAAAAAAATGTGGCGGCTTCATCTGTGCAATTCGAGTTTTTGAATGTTTTAAATTATTTTTGCATTTTATTGTATGGCGGCTTCACCTGTGCAGTGCGAGGTTATGAATATTTTAAATGTATTTCAAAATTTAAACTTTATTTGATGGCGGCTTCATCTGTACAGTGCGAGATTTTGCATGGTATGTCATTAAATTTGGCATGATATGTTATTCAATTTAATGAGTTAAACATGGTATGTTATTAAATTTGGTATGGTATGCTATTAAGAATAGAAAGTTAAATATGGTATGCACCTGCCTAGCTTTCATTCGTCATGTTGCATGTGAATATGTGAGTGTTTACATGTGACTCATTCCAGGGGGGGAGAAACAGCCCCTGGGGAGAACTTTGTGCACACTGTTTGGCGGATCCCCCCCTTCTGGGGGGCGGGAGCCCCCAGAGCCAGGGTCACCCCGTTGTCTGTCTGACCGCCCCCCCGAGACGAAGCCTGACACGTCAGCCAACGGTCTCGTAACTGGCTTCGGTCCGCGGACTGGTCCGCTCGATTCCGTCACGTGGCAAACACTCTCCACCAATTTTCCGCGTCGCTTGCGACCCTGGCCAGCGCGCTGGCTAGGACTTTTTTTGAAAGCACGTACCTTGATAACATTGTCATACGGGCCATCAGTAGAGAGCAGTACCTGCCTAGCTTTCATTCTCTCCTTCAACCATCTTGCAAGTCGTGGCGCATGCGTTTGATGAGTGCCTGGATCTAAGACCACCTCCACGCCAACCATCAACCCTATGCCGCGCACATCCCCCAGGAAGGGGTACTGGGGGCGTAGGCACTCTAGCTGTTCACGCAAATATTGGCCAACCTACGGGGGGAGGGTGGCGTACATTCAAGAAAAAATGATAATTGCAGGAAACCCTGGATCCGCAATGATTCTCTTTCGTGTGTTCGCAGGGTTGAAAGGCAGAACTTTCGGTTTGGAAAGTGTTTGGAAACATTTGGGCGCAGGAGCTCTAGCTGGCCATGCAAATACTTGCCAACCTGTGGGAAGAAGGGTGTAGTACATGTAAGTCTGATGAGTGCATGGATATAAGACCACTTCCACCCTTAGATTAAAAAATGCCATGCTCATCACCCAAGAAGGGGTGCTGGGGGCGTAGGCACTCTATCTGGCCACACAAATACTTGCCAACCTGTGTGAGGAAGGGTGTAGTACATGTAAGTCTGATGAGTGCCTGGATTTAAGACCACCTCCACTCCAACCATAGAGAAACAAGTCCTAGGCAGCGTCGCAAGCGACGCGAAAAATTGGCGGAGTGTGGTGGCAACGGAAATGGAGCTGACCGAAGCCAGTTAGTTATGAGACAGTTGACTGGCGTGTCAGGCTTCATCTCGGTCGCCGGATAGACGGACAAATGGGTAACCCTGGAGGCTCCCGCCCCCCAGAAGGGGGGACTCCGCCAAGAAGTACATAACAAGTTCTATGCAGCGTCGCCTGCGACGCTTAGAAATGGCGGAGAGTGATCGGATGATCGCGAGGGAGCGACAGGTGGCAACGGAAGCGAGTTAGTGACGAGACCGTTGGCTGACGTGTCGGGCTTCATCACGGTCAGATGGATGCGGATGGATGGATGGACGAACGGACAAATGGGTAACACTGGGGGCTCCCGTCCCCCAGAAGGGGGAGCTCCGCCAAAAATGCCGCACTCATCACCCAGGAAGGGGTGCTGGGGGCTTATGCACTCTAGTTGGCCATGTTAATATGTGTCAACCTATGGGAGTTGCCTGCGGTGGCCCCTGAACTAGGGACCGGCCTTTCCTATCATGTTGGCCAAAGGCGAACATGGTATCATAAAAATTGCATCATATGATATTATATATAAATGGTAACTTTGGCCTGGTCAGACTGCCGGCATCATATGATATGATATCATATCATATTGCCTTTCCCTACCCTGTACTGACCACCTGTACTGCTCACCTCTTGTGCGTGTTGTTGCAAGCTGTCCTCAAGAGTGACCTGTAGAGTGGCCATCGCAGCTGCGGTGGCTCCTGTACTGCCGCCATATGTGTTGAAGTACTCCATCCCAGTTACAAAGCCATTGCAGACTTTCTTGTTGGTCACCAGCGCAGCCACTGGGTATCCATTCCCTGTGTGTGCATGTGTGCACATGTGTGCATTCGTGTACATGTGTGTGCATGTGTGTACGTGAGTGTGCATGGGTGTACATGCGTGTGCATGTGTGTGCATGTGTGTACATTGCAGACTTGCTTGTTTGTCACCAGCACAGCCACTGGGTAACCATTCCTTGTGTGTATGTGAGTGCATGTGTGTGCATGTGTGTACATTGCAGACTTTCTGTTTGGTCACCAGCGCAGCCGCTGGGTATCCATTCCCTGTGTGTATGTGAGTGTGCATGTGTGTATGTGAGTGTGTATGTGAGTGTACATGTTTGTACATGTGTGTGCATGTGTGTACATTGCATACTTGCTTGTTGGTCGCCAGCGCAGCCACTGGGTAACCATTCCCTGTGTGTATGTGAGTGCATGTGTGTGCATGTGTGTACATTGCAGGCTCTCACACCTACTCATTTGACCATGGTCACTATGTCCGACTCCACTGCCTGATTCTGATATCCACATATCTACCACTAATGCTCCTCTCTCTGCTGCTTGCAACCTTGTCACAGTATGTATGTATGTATGTATGTATGTATGTATGTATGTATGTATGTATGTATGTATGTATGTATGTTACAGTCCAGGGGTAGGCCAAATAGGCTAAAGGGACTTGCCCAACCGTGATAGGAAGGGCTTAAAAAGAAAAAGCCATGATGAACTGAACCCCAAACAATGGCAGGTCACCGGCATTGCATGAGGCTCTCAGTGTAAATTTGAGCACTTGGACAGGTACTTCAAATCGGGTTACTTGAACTTGAACTTGAACTTGAAAATCAGGTTAAATCGAAACGTATTCGACTCTGGGCTGGCTCGTGGGCCTTGTCATGGATCTTGTCACAGGCATTGTACAAGGCTCTCGGTGTAAATTTGAACACTTGGACAGTTAGCTCAAATCAGGTTAAAACAAAATAGTACATATACATATTTAACAATTCATTTTTCTCACCGACACATTTGCCCATGGTCACTATGTCGGGCACCACACCCTGAGTCTGATAGCCCCAAAAATGCGTCCCCACACGTCCAAATCCAGACTGCACTTCATCCGCTATCACTATTGCTCCTGCATCTTGCATCTCCTTGTATACGGCCTGCACAGGGGGGGAATTTTTTTTTTAGTTATGAAATGACTTTCACCCCACGATGAGGGTCTCCGGACACAAACCAGCGACAGCGAGGATTCACTTCGAATGGCTTTGCCACTCCTGCAAAAGAGTGGGCGCGCTAGGTTAAAGACAGAGTTAGGGTGATACCATGTCCTCATGCACATCCTGCACAGGGGAAGAGAGTTGGAAGTAGAGTTAGGGTTTCACTATCTCCTATGAGTGTTAGAAATAGAGCTAGGGTGGCACCATGTCCTCATATACAGCTTGCACAGGGGAAGAGATTTGGAAATAGAGTGAGAGTGACAAGAGAGATAGAATTAGGGTTGCACTATCTCTTGTGAGTGTTAGAGACAGAGCAAGGGTTACACCATGTCCTCAAACAAGTCCTGCACAGGGGAAGAGGATTGGAAATAAAGCTAGGGTGACACTAGAGATAGATTTAGGGTTACAGCATCTCCTGTGAGTGTTAGAGACAGGGGTAGGGTGACACCTTGTCCCCACACACATCCTGCACAGGGGAAGAGAGTTGGAAATTAAGTTAGGGTGGCAATAGAGATGGAGTTAGGGTTACACTATCTCCTTTGAGTGTTAGAGATAGAGTTAGGGTTACACTATCTCCTGTGAGTGTTAGGATTGAGTTAGGGTGACACCACGTTCTCACACACAGCCTGATCAGGGGAAGAGGGTAGGGTTAGGGTGGTGCTAGGGTTAGAGTTAGGGTTACTCTATATCATGTGAGTGTTAGGGACAGAGTAAGGGTGACACCACCTCCTCGTAAACCCTTTGAGGCGAAGAGAGGGGGCAAATAGCCAGGGGGCAGTACAACCTGCCCCCCACATGACAGAACACTTTCACCGTACCTGCAAATAGCCAGGGGGCAGTACAACCTGCCCCCCACATGACAGAACACTTTCACCGTACCTGCAAATAGCCAGGGGGCAGTACAACCTGCCCCCCACATGACAGAACACTTTCACAGAAGAAAGCGCACAGCTTCCCTCCAGCATTATGAGCCGCAGCAATCACTGCTCTGGCAGCGGCTTGGCCGTCCATGTTCTCACCCCTGCACGGGGAAAGGGTCGGGAAAGAGCAGGGATTTGATTTCAAATCCGACAGAGGTTTTTTTCTAGCTTTATGGGCTGCAGCGATCACTGCTCTGGCAGTGGCTTGGCCGTCCATGTTCTCATTCCTGCACGGGGAAATGGTCGGAAAAGGGCAGGGATTTGTATTTCAAATCTAAAAGTGGGTTTTTCTAGATTTATGGGCTGCAGCAATCACTGCTCTGGCAGCGGCCGTCCATGCTTTCGCCCCTGCTCGGAGAAAGGGGAGCTTTGGGTTTGACCCAGCAAGGAGAGCTTTTTATAATTATAACTGCTACAACTGGTTATAAGCTAAATTATTTTGAGCTCTTGAATTTCCATAATTTGTGTTGCTGTTGTTGTTGTTGTTGTTGTTATAACCCCTGTGCGGGGAAATGGTCAGCAAAGGGCTGGGATTTGTTTTCTAATCTGACAGTGGGGGTTTTCTAGCTTTATGAGCCACAGCAATCACTGCTCTGGCAGCGGCTTGACAATCCATGTGACCATGTTCTCAGCCCTGCATGGGGAAAGGGACAGGGCAAGGGGGTCTTTGGGTTTGACCCAGCAAGGGGTCTTTAGGTTTGACCCAGCAAGGGGGGTTTTGGGTTTGACCCAGCAAGGTTTTTGTTTTGTTTGACCCAGCAAGGGGGTCTTTGGGTTTGACCCAGCAAGGGGGTCTTTGGATTGGACCCAGCAAGGGGGGTTTTAGGATTGACCCTGCAAGGATGTCATAGGATTTGACCCAGCAAGTTTTTTTTTTTTGACCCAGCAAGGGGGTCTTTGGGTTTGGCCCAGCAAGGTAGTCTTTGGGTTTGACCCAGCAAGGGGGTCTTTGGGTTTGACCCAGCAAGGGGGTCTTTGGGTTGGACCCAGCAAGAGGGGTTTTAGGTTTGACCCAGCAAGGATGTCATAGGATTTGACCCAGCAAGTTTTTTTTTTACCAAGCAAGGGGGTCTTTGGGTTGGACCCAGCAATTATTTTTGTTTGACCCAGCAAGGGGGTCTTTGGGTTTGACCCAGCAAGGGATTCTTTGGGTTTGACCCAGCAAGGGTTTCTTTGGGTTTGACCCAGCAAGGGGGTCTTTGGGTTGGACCCAGCAAGGATGTCATAGGATTTGACCCAGCAAGTTCTTTTTGTTTGTTTGACCCAGCAAGGGGGTCTTCGGGTTTGACCCGGCAAGGGGGTCTTTGGTTTGTTTTTTTGTTCTCACCCCTGCACGGGGAAAGGTTGGGTCAAGGGGGGCAGGTTAGGGCAGGAGGATAGGTTGGGTGGTGGTAGGTCGGGCAGGGGAAAAAGTAAGGTCAGGGGTAAGGTCTGGTCAGGTTGGGGGTTGGGTGAAGAAAGGTCGGGGTAGCCTGGGCAAAGGTCGGGGGATGGGTTGTGGTATGGGAAGAGGAAGATGCAGTGGTTTGATTATCTCTGTTTTTGTTTTTGTTTTGTCACTGTTCCTGTTGTTGTTGTTGTTGTTGTTGTGGTGGTGGTGGTGGTGCTGGTGCTGGTTGTTGTTGTTGGTGGTGGTGGTGATATTCTCAACTCTGCATGGGGAAAGGTTCGGGGCAAGAGGGGCTTTGGGTTTGATGCAGCAAGGGGGGCTTTGTTGTTGTTGTTGTTGTTGTTGTTGTTGCTGTTGTCGTTATCGCCCTTGCAAGGGAAAAGGTCGGGGCAAGGGGTGAAGGTAAGGGCAGCTGCTTGGCCGTCCATCAGGAAAGGGTCGGGGTGGGGCACTGGTCGCCAATGAATCTTAACTGAGCAATGCAAATGTCTCCTAGTTTGTCTTCGTTCTTGTGTACCCGTATGGGTACGGGCGAGGTATCTCATTAACGTGTGGTGGCTTTCCCTCTTTGTCCCTCCCCCCCCTAAATATGCAGGCCAATAGGGGGATAAGAGAATCTGTGTGAATATGGGGGGGGGGGGGGGGGGGCTGACAAAACAAACTGGTGCACTGGTCAATGAATCTTAACTGAGCGATGTGATAGCTCCACGTTTGTCTTCGCTTTAGCGTAAATGTATGGGTCTGGGCAGGGCATCACATGGACGTGTGGTGATTTTCCCTCTCCCCCATGCTCCCCAAAGGTGAAGGAGGATAGGGGTGTAGGGGTATGAGAGAAACTGTGCAATGTGAATGTCTCCAAGTTTGTCTTCACTTTTGCGTACATGCATGGGTCTTGGCAGGGCATCACATGCAAGTGTAGTGACTTTCCCTCGTTACCCCTCCCCCTCCAAATGAGTAGGCCAATAGGGGGGGTAGGAGAAGCTGTGTGGATATGAGGGATATGAGGGGGGGGGGGGGGGGGGGAGGGGGGGGCTAACAATCAAAATTACATGATGCACTGGATGCCAATGAATCTGAACTGAGCAATGTGAACGTCTCCAAGTTTGTCTTCACTTTTGCTTACCGGTTCGGGTCAGGGCAGGGTATCACATGGACGTGTGATGCCTTTCCCTCTCCCCCATGCCCCCAAAACTTGTAGGGAGATAGGGGAATAAATACGCTGTGTAATGTGAATGCCTCCTAATTTGTCTTGGTTTAAGCGGACATGTATGGGTCTGGGCAGGGTATCACATGGACGTGTGGTGCTTTTCCCTCTACCCCATGCCCCCAAAAGGTGTAGGGGGATAGGTGGATAGGAGGATAAGAGAAGCTGTGCAATGTGAACGTCTCCAATTTTGTCTTCACTTTTGCATACCTGTATGGGTCTGGGCAGGGTATAACATGGACGTGTGGTGCTTTCCCCTCTCCCCCATGCCCCCAAAACTTGTAGGGGGATAGGGGGATAAGAGAAGCCGTGTGGCCATGATAGGCCCCAGCCATGACGGCCACATGGGTGGCTCCAGGTCGACAAGCATGAGCCATACGAAGTGCGAGGTCATTGGCCTCAGATCCCGAATTAACCATATACAAGACCTGCATGCAAGGAGTTAAGTCATGAGCTATGCGAAGTGCCAGTTAATTGGCCTCAGATAATGAATAAACCACGTACAAGACCTGCATGCAAGGAGTTAAGTCAAGAGCCATGCAAAGAGCCAGGTTATTGGCCTCAGATCCCGAATTAACCATGTACAAGACCTGCATGCCATGCAAAGAGCCAGGTCATTGGCCTCAGATCCCAAATTAACCATGTACAAGACCTGCATGCCGTGCGAAGAGCCAGGTCATTGGCCTCAGATTCCGAATTAACCATGTACAAGAACTACATGCCATGCTAAGAGCCAGGTCATTGGCCTGAGATCCCAAATTAACCATGTACACAACCTGCATGCAAGTCATAGGCTACCGGTCCCAAATTAATCATGCAAGGAGTTAAGTCATAGGCTACTGGTCCCAAATTAATCATGCAAGGAGTCAAGTCATAGGCTACTGGTCCCAAATTAATCATGGAAGGAGTCAAGTCATAGGCTATCGGTCCCAAATTAATCATGCATGCCTAGGGCAAGGGCCTAAGGGCCTTGGTATTGGACCTTAACGTAACCAGGAAGGTGCAGGAAAAGTAAGTTTATTGCTTCATTGGCATTAGATCCCAAAGTAGGAAGCTGCCATGAGTAGCCCAAAAAAGAAACAGTGGGTTAGTCGAGTCACAAAAAAGAAGCAGTGGGAGTGATGTGATAGCGCTGTTGTGGTCCCCCATGAAGGAATGTCGCGTTCTGTTTTCACTAAACCTTGAACTTGGACTTGGTTACATGGCTCCAGCCTTGAGGTTGCTCTTTGTCCTAGGCAGTAAATGCAATATTTGTTATCATCATCATCATCATCATCATCATCATCATCATCATCATCATCATCATCATCATCACCACACCTCTAGAGGCTTATTCATTGTAGATAGGAGCAGTTGTGTGTACTCTGTAAGCCCACTGTGAAGGTACCTTGAGTTGGTGTTCAGCTGACTGAGTTGAGAAGTGATGGCCTCCAGCACCTGGTTCGGTGGTTGCATTATTGTGTCAGTGGTTTATGCCATACTTGTTTTTGTACTTGAATATATATATATATATATATATATATATATATATATATATATATATATATATATAGATAGATATATATAATAACATATAATAACATATAATAACATATAATATAATAACATATAATAACATATATATATATATATATATATATACACACACGCCATACATCTACCTTTGCAACACATTTTGCACATGCAACAACTTGAACTTGAAATTTAACTTGGTTACATAGCTGCACACATGCAAGGTAAACCTGACGGGATACTGGAACGCATACTAGATTGCATTAGCTTTGGCTGAATAGCAAGTCAGGGGAGCTGCCTAGCAGCTGCTGCTTTTAGCTGAAAGGAAAAACACTGAATCAAGCCAGGGCTTTTTTCCGCTATACATAGCGATCGCTAGTTTTGACCCCGTTTTGACGAAATTATCGCTATAAAATATACACATACAAAAATTTGTTGTGTGCTATAAATGGCCCTTCAAGCTATAAAAGCTATAAAAAACACTGAAACGCTGTCCCTGGTGGAGGCCTAAAACCATAAAGCTAGAAACCAAACTTTCAGATTTGAAAAAAAGCCATGAGTCAAGGAATTACCTTTGGATGGCAATGTCCAACATGGGCCACGTTGTTGATGCAGTCCTGGAGACAGGCGTATTTAATTTGTCAGGAGCACATATTGGAAATGTTAAGGCAAACGTTGGACATATAAAGGCACATGTTAAGGCATATTTAAGAATTCAGGTTGTACATGTAAAGGCACAGGTAGAACTTGTTAAGGCACTTGTTGGACATGTTCAGTTGTCAAGAGCCCATGTTGGACATGTCAAGGCACAAGTTGGGCATGGTAAGGCACATGTTAAGGCGTATTTATGAATGTAGGTGCCAGTAGCACATGTTGGACATGTTAAGGCACTCGTTGGACATGTTAAGGCACATGTAACTGGAAATTTAAGAATTCGGGTGCCAGTAGCACTTGTTGGACACGTTAAGGAACTTGTTGGACTTGTTCAGTTGTCAAGAGCCCATGTTGGACATGTCAAGGCACAAGTTGGGCATGGTAAGGCACATGTTAAGGCGTATTTATGAATGTAGGTGCCAGTAGCACTCGTTGGACTTGTTAAGGCACTTGTTGGACTTGTTAAGGCACATGTAAAGGGAAATTTAAGTTGTCAGTAGCACATGTTGTACATGTTCAGGCACATGTTAATGCATATGTAAGGTGTCTTGAGCACATGTTCACTTTTTTGTCTGTGCGAAGCATTGCAAATTGAGCGACTCGGTGTGACCCCAGTGAGACGAGCTGCCCCCCGAACCCCTCAGATCACTTTCTCACGAGCCTAGCCACAGTTCACTGGCTTGGTCTGGCCTGTGACTGATGTATACCAGTTTTCACAACAATGTTTTACAAAGTTTTCACAAAACAGAAACAGCGAGGATAATGTGGGCTGTTGCAGTTCCCCATTATGGTATGTTGAGTTTTGTTTTCATTTCACTTAAATTTGGTTACATAGCTTCCGCCAGCAATTTGGCTGCTCGCCGTCTTCGGCAGTAAAATTAGATTTACTAGGAACATGTGAAAACTTCACGTGGAAATATGTTTTTCGGCAGGGCCCCCCCTCCTGGGGGGCGTGAGCCCCCAGATTCACCCTGTTGTCCGTCCAACTGTCTGACCAACCGTCCAAGCGACCGACCGACAAAAAATTGAAGCCTGACACGTCAGCCAACTGTCTCATAACTAACTGGCTTCGGTCATCTCCAGTCCGTTGCCACCTTTTGTTCCGTTGCAACACACTCCGCCAATTTTCCGCATCGTTTGCGATGCTGCATAGGACTTGTCAATTACATGGTCTACCCGCCTTCATGATGGTTAGAAGTAAATATGGATTGCATGCACTCTGCTTCACCACACTCCCAAGTACAATTGGTTTGCCAGGCAAAAAACCAGGTAGCCTGGAGACAGGTTTCTTAGCCCACTTCTGTTATGGGTTGCATACACTCTGCTACACAACACTCTTCAGTACAATTTGATATCAGGCAAAAACCCAGGTAGCCTGGAGCCAGTTTTTTCAGTCCAGCTCTGTCATGGGTTGCATAAACTTTGCTACACCATATCATATTGCGGTTGTCTACATGCCCGATATATCTAGGGAAAGGCAACTAATATTAGTGTTTGAAAAACTAATATTAGCTAATATTATTATAGTGTCACAATAATATTAGTTTTTCAAATAAATTCAAAATTCTGGTGAGGCGGCTCGTCCGACTAATATTATATATAATATTATATAATATTATTTATTCACTAATATTATATAACATAGCCGACCCCTAGATATATCCAACCGTGTTTTGCAAGTAGAAGAAAACTCAAATTTCCCCCCTTAACTAATCACAATAGGAAGGCTTCGCCACATCACATATAATCCTTCTAGTCTAGCACTAGTATGGGGAAACCCACTCTCTGGGGCGAAAATCCTGACCTACCCCCCCCCCCCCCCCCCACACACACACACACCCTTGGAGGCGTAAAACCTTGCCCCCACACCCCACACACACCTACCCCGCCACCTACCCCCCCCCCCCCCCCAAATACAATTGCAACTCACAAGATAGCGGCGACCCTCAGCGTCATACAGATAGCAGCCTTCTCCCCGAACGATGTGCAGGGGTTGGTCATAGGATACAGAGGTCTGTCACATAAAACAGCATTTATATTAGATTCATAGAATACAAATGACTTACATGAAACAATGTTTAAATTAGTTTCATAGGAAACTGAGGTCTGTCACAAAAAAAACGATTCAAGTTGGTTTCGTAGGATACATATGTCTGCCACAACAAAATGATGCTTAAATCAGTTTCATGGGATACAGAGGCCTGTCACAAAAAAACAATTCAAGTTAGTTTCGTAGTATACAAATGTCTCTCACAACAAAACAATGTTTAACTCAGTTTCATAGGATACAGAGGTCTGTCACAAAAAAACAAATTCAAGTTGGTTTCATAGGATACAAATATGCCACATCAAATAATGTTTAAATCGGTTTCATAGGATACAGAGGTCTGTCACATAAAACAACATTTAAATGAGTTTCAAGGGATACCAATGGCTGACACGACAAACAATGTTTTCTTCAGTTTCATAGGATACAGAGGTCTGCCATGGGAAACACAATTTACATCATGCTATACTATACAAATGTCTGTCACATAAAACAAAAATTTAATTAATTGTATAGGATCCAATTAATGCATGAAGGAGTCCTTACCACCTGGAGGGTGACACTTATTATGTTTGCCATGGTGACTTTCCCCAGCTGCGGCGTACGGGAGGGTCCCCTTAACACCACGCCCCTCCAGGCGTTATCTTTATTTTTATTTGTATATAGCATACAGAGGTCTGCATGAATTTACATGGATATAGAATGCAGCAATGCAATTATGGATACCTGCTGTAAATCCTTACATGGATATAGAATGCAGCAATTAAAAAAAATGCAGGGGTATGGATTTCCAGCAGATAAAACCATATTTGCATCACAATAAATTTTTATGTCTATCCTTATTATAATTCTCATCGTCGTAAAATATCCCACGTACTGATAATTGGGGCATCATACATGTACATAAACTACATATGAACCTATATATATATATATACATTGGAAGCACTAATTTATCTTGTCCAAATACACAAGCTGGTTGGCGCACTCATATAAATACAAAACAATTTCCCCCCGTCCCCCACCCACCTACCCATCCACACTATCCACATCCCTCCCCCTCCCCCTCCCCCTCCCCCTTGCCCTCGCCCTCGCCCTCCCCCTCCCGACCTCCCCCCCAACCTCCCCCACCCACCCACCTACCCACCCCATAAAGGTCTAGGGTTTCAAGTTTCACTCGACAGGAAAAAAATGTTATTATAAAAATTACAAAAATGGGCCCTTGATGCTACCCTGTTTCACTCATGACCTGGTGCGTTCTTGCCCTCGGCAAGTCAGGGAACTGGAACTGCTGCATGGTTCCATGCGCCCTTTGCTACCCCATTTGTGTTAGAGCTATATATAATATTCCCGAGTCCCCTTAGCCCATTTGGCCTACCCCTGGACAGTGACAACACCAATATATGACACATAAAAAAGGGCCGTACTACAGGTCACGAGACAGTCACACTCACGTTGGGCCCGTAGTTCTCTTTTCTCGCTGCCAGTAGCTGCTCTGCCATCGGACCGGACCTAGCGCACCGCTGTCGAGCTGGTGGCGGGTTTGTCGCGGGCAAGGTCGGTGGTGGGGGGGGGTGGGGCGGGGGTGGGGGGGGGAGAAGGATCGATAACGGGGTGGACGGAGTAGTCGGGGGAATCTAGAGGATGGTGTGTGTAGGGTTTGAGCACTTCGGGGGAACTCGATGGGGTGGAGTCGGGAGGCCTTGCGAACTTTGCAGAAGGTCCAGGGCTTCTGTTACAGCGAAATTAGACGTTCCGACCGAGGAGAATTGTAACAAGGTCGAAGTACTCGAGGTGGGTTTTGCAGAGGGTAATTAAGGTAAGGGGCTTTGGAACTATAAAACAAATATTGGCCTATCCACATGCAAAACAACGCGGAAAACAGCGCGGAAATTAGGCAACTGTAGGTTAGAGAGCGCGAACACTTGCGCCACTACGCGCATAGTATATTCCCGAGGTGCCTGGGAATAAATGTCTCGGGGTAGACGAGTGATGCGCATCTATTTCAGGGAGGCCGGCCTACACCTTCCACCCCCTGACCTAAACTCTGCCCCTTCGAGCTCGACCCTAGTTGGTCGAACGCGTTGACAGCGCGGCACTCGCCAGCTGGGGAAGCCTTCGACTAGAGATGTCCAACAAAGATAGGCACCTTGGACAAAGCGTGTGACATTCTGTTCTCAGTTCTGCGCAATTGTTGTCGCCTGTGATACCGGTGTGTAATTCAAATCATCGCCCCCGTCCTAACTATCGAATATTTGGAACCCAACATTCTTACGGAAGGGCGCCCGGCGCCCTATTGGTGTCAACAACTGAAAGTCAAATTTGTATCTCTGCCGCGAATCATTAGCCCTGCTGTTACGCACACCTTTCTTTGTATGGTTTTTCGTCGTCTCATTATTCCAGAGCCGACGCTCGAGTCGGCAGAGACTTACGGCTGTGCCCAAGGCAGGGTGATCTACACCGTAGCCAACGTTTTCAGGGCGCTGGAAGGATGGGTGGAGCACGTCCGCAGCGTTACAGGCAGGGCTCCATTCAAATGGGTAAGGTAGAAGGAACACTGAATATCAAGGTAAACAGCTTTGGCGACAGGTCGGACAAGCTTGTGGGCAGGTTGTCTGAAGGAGCGAAGGTTTGTTACCACTTCTTCTCTGCGCTGACCCGGTAAGTAGCACGGATGGATTGGAAGGGTTGGTGTGTGAGGGTGCCTTGTAGCATGGATGAATGGGTGGGTTGAGGGGATCTGATGGTGCCCTGTAGCTTGCATGGATGCGTAGTGTTTGTGATAGTTTGTGTGAGTGTGGGTGTTTGAGGGTGTGGGTGAGGATATCTTGTAGCATGCATGGCGGGGTAGGTGGTGGGGCTGTGAGGGCGTGAGTGAGGATGTCTTATAGTATGAATGGGTGGGTAGGGGGTGGGGCTGTGCGGGTGTGGGTGAAGATGCGTTGTAGCATGGATGGGTAGGGGGTGGGGCTGTGAGAATGTGGATGAAGATGCGTTGTAGCATGCATGGATGGGTAGGGGGTAGGGCTGTGAGGGTGTGGGTGAAGATGCATTGTAGCATGCATGGATGGGTAAGGGATTGGCTGTGAGGGTATGAATGAGGATGTCTTGTAGTAAGGATGGATGTGCATGGGGTGGGGCTGTGAAGGTGTGGGGTGAAGATGCGTTGTAGCATGCATGGATGGTTTGGGGGTTGGGCTGTGAGGGTAATTATCCAACTCCTGAGTTTGGGAACAAGAATACGACGCTGCCCTTCACATCTGCCTTCTGGAGAACTTATGTTGACCGGAATCATGCAATGTACGGATACAAGCTTCTTGATGCATTGCCTAAGGATGTGTATAAGACGCTTGTGGCCAAAGCAGGCATGTAACAATCACTACAAGGAACATACTAAATTGGATCCTCTGGCTCTGAGGCTGACTCTGGCTCTAACGGCTGTGTGAGTGGTGGTGGGACACTATCGTGGCTGTGTGGGCGGTGGGGCACTGCTATGGCCATGGGTGCTGGGGGTGCCCTAACATGGCTATGCCGTTGTACTGGGGCACTACCATGGATGTGTAGGTAGTGGCAGGGCCCTCCTATAACTGTATGGTTTATTATTGTGCACATCGCCGCGTCTGCATGTATGGGTGGTGGTGGGGCACTCCCATGACTGTGTGGATTACACCACCACCACAGACCCCCTCCACTCCTCCTTATGTCACATATTTTTGTTCAGGTTGTGTGGATGGGTGTGTCTACAAGGCCTGGATGGTTGTAGGTGGGTAAGGGTCAAGTTTGGCCTTCCCTCATGAGGATTTGGGGCTGTGTTGATTGATTCGTGGATACCAGGATTGCACGGTGGGAATATTTAATATTTAAAACTAGCTCAAGCTAGTTTACCGTAGTGCCCAATTCGGTACCCAAGTTTACGGAGGTGACGGAGATACCCAAGTTGATTTAGATAATTGCCCCAGGCTGGATTAAAGATGAAACACGATAGTTTATACGTTTACAGATATCATTAATTCAATACATGCCTCAGTGAGGCTGGTTAACTGAAATATTGAAATACCCAAGCTGGTTTACACAAATACCGGTACATACAGAGTACTGTTGACTGAGTATTTATGTTGTTACAGTCCAGGGGTAAAACAAAACGGTTGACTGAGAATCTGATCCTAGGTTACATGATTATTAACTGAGATATTGAACCTTGGTTGGAGGTGTAGTCTGCTGACTCCTTGAAGTCACTCACCCGCTGGTCGAGCATTTCCTCACTCCTCAGTGTAAGACTCACCTACGAGCTGAAGTGTGGCAAGCACGGCTGTCTTCCAGTGGTGGGT
The DNA here is from genome assembly GCA_013435795.1 of Chlamydomonas sp. ICE-L. Classification (NCBI taxonomy): domain Eukaryota; kingdom Viridiplantae; phylum Chlorophyta; class Chlorophyceae; order Chlamydomonadales; family Chlamydomonadaceae; genus Chlamydomonas; species Chlamydomonas sp. ICE-L. Next base: position 2,472,770 of record JACBWV010000506.1, read on the forward strand.
GATGAGGTGGTCTTGCTTTCTAATTCATCGCCACCATGCTTACAGCCGGTGAAAAGAGCACAGAAGCACCTTTGTCCCGATGTCCTGGAAGACTTGCTCGATTGCACCAATCTCTACATCTGACTCGTTATGCTGTTGCTCGTGGCACACGAAGGTACCTGCTGGAGGCCTCGTGTCCGCCTTGTCCAGTCAGCTTGTGACTGTGACCATGCCAGTCGATTATACCGCTGGCAAGGTTAGGTCATCCCTAACCTCCTCGAGATGCCATGCTACTTATGTGAGTGCACCTCTCTGTTCCCTAACGATTTTAAGTACCAGTATAAAATAACTTGTCTATCATGAAGTACAGTGCCTTCCATTTGGGTTTCCAGGCTTCCAGCCCCTGAGGACGTTCCGGGACGGAATAAATGCCCTTACCCCTATATAACCTCCGGGATGCAATATATAAATATCACTGGAGGTGGATCCTCTCTAGTCTGGACACCTGAGCAATGCATCCGCAATAGCCTCACTTGTTTCTTCCTGTGGGAAGAACATCGCCACAGGATATCAGTGGCCGTGGTTTGTTACAGCAATGAGTAGGAATGAATGAAACCCCCACCTGGTAACTGTATAGGTGGCATCCATGGTAACCACATTGTTCCCTGGCTTGGCCATCATTTCCCTTTGGTTCGCAACCTGGTGGACGTGCAGCATCTTCTGACCGGCATTTGTACCTCTGAAGAACTATGCGCCTGTTGGGACTGCCGCCCTCTGTTCAGCAACTAGCCTTTTCACAGCCTCTTGGTCGTACGTGTTCGCTGATACACCATGTAACTATTCCTTCATAATGACAGTGCTGATGCACTTGTTTAGACCTTCTCCTGTTACAGTAAATAATCTGTTGCATGGCGACCCGTAATAGTTAAGCTACTGTTGTTAGCCCTTGCTTTCAAAAACGATTGTATTAGTTTATGACCGAATCACCACTCAGACAATTTAGAGCCATGGTGTGACCTGCTATAATGTTTTTGTGTGGATAGCTCGATAGATAACATTACATCAGAGATGGAGAGAGAGAGAGAGAGAGAGAGAGAGAGAGAGAGAGAGAGAGAGAGAGTAATTAAGACATGTAATGATAGAAGGTGCGTAACAAGTAACAACCTATGGACTGCGTCTTGGTCATGTCTTAATTTCTTCTCGAATCTCTTTACCCATGTGATTGCTTTATTTACACAACAGTGTGGTGTAGCTGTGCTCACACTACTACACACGCATGTTTACTTTGCCCACAGACCGTGAGCAGCCTAGAGGCTCATACACGGTATATATGTACCCTACGCCGATTATCTCCTCTCTTGCGCATTATCAAATCCCTGGCCAGCTTGTCTACACAATTACAGTGTATGTGGGATAGCCAGGGAACGGCAACTAATATTAGTGTTTGAAAAACTAATATTAAATCATAATATTTCAGTCAGGGTACTTCCATTGATCGAATTGGCCAGCCCTTTGACGCACTTGAAAACAACAAAACTGCGCTTTGTAGTGCAAAAGCGCCTAATTTGCGCAGTGGGACTCAAAAAGGCAGCGCGCCAGCAGAAGCGCGCGCTTGGAAGTACCCTGATTACAGTGTCACAATAATATTAGTTTTCAAATTCTGGTGAGACGGCTTGTCCGACTAATATTATATAATATTACATAATATTATTTATTCACTTATATTATATAATATAGCCGACCCCTAGATATACCAGAGAACCGTATGAGAGCGCGGGCTTCTGCATGATTTTTGACGCCATTCCCCTATATGTGTCTGTAAACAATTGAAGCTAGAACACAGCAGAGCAGGATTTTTGCCGCCATCCCCCCCATATCTGGTCGTTAACAATTGAAGCTAGATCATGGGACATGATAACGGCTTTCGCTTGTGGGCCTCCCCATACTAAATCAATGATGTCAGACATGCAGCAGAGCAGGATTTTTGCCGCCATTCCCCCCATATCTGATCGTTAACAATTGAAGCTAGATCATAGGACATAATAACGGCTTTCGCTTGTGGGCCTCCCCATACTAAATAAATGATGTCAGACATGCAGCATAGCAGGAAGTTGCCGCCATCCCCCCCATATTTGACATTAGACTGCCACTGCACTGTCAACGTGTTCGACCAACTAGGGTAGAGTTCAGGGGGTTGCATACTTTGATACTTGCATTGGAGGTTTGCCAACTCCCTGAAAGGCGATGCGATTGGATGCGGTTTCTGCCATGTGGGTCACGGCGGCAAGGAGGGCGTCGCCCAGTGCGTGTTCCAGATGTGATCGGATGTGATCTATCATTCCCTTAACCGACATTCCGACAGTGCCCTCGTTTCTATTTTTTTACTCCCGCTCTATCTGCGTTTCTGCGTCCTCATTAAGCCCCGACTGGATACCTGTGTAACCTTTCTCGTTTCCTTCCTCCGTGCCTCTAGCCTTTCGACCTTCGAAGCCTCGGCAGGCTTCCGGGCTCCGTGTATATCTCGCAATTGTCGCTTCTCCACCCACCCCAAGCCGGACACGCAACCAGACCTAAACCTGTCTACTGCACTGTGTTTTTGATGAATTAAGCACCCGTCCATCGCACATTACCTCATGCACGAGCATGCAACCTCGTACCTCATACCACCAACACACACGCAAGCATGCATGGGAAATTATAGGTTGCAATCTGTTCCTATCATAGAGCATTGCATATAGGGGGACGTGCTTGAGGTGGATTTTACCAACTGCACAGAGCACGGAGCACTAGCACTAGGCTTTCCAATCTGCTCCAGTCCTAGAGCATTGTACCTCGAAGTACTTTTACAAGTAGATTTTAAGTAGATTTTACAGACAGCTTAGATTTCGGAGAATTGGAAGTTATAATCTGCTCAAATTCTAGAGCATTGTACCTACTCTAGATCAGTGCACCTAGGGCAGAGCACTTGAGGTGGATTATACAGACACAACAGAGCATGGAAGAGCTAGATGAACAGCACAGAGCTAGGTGTGCAGATAATTAGACGCTACTATCTGTTCCAATCCTAGAGCATTGCAACTAGGGTGAAGTTCTTGAGGTGGATTTGTCAGATACCTCGGACAGGTAGAATCTGTCAGAACAAATACCTCGGACAGGTGCATTCTGTCAGAACAGGTAGATTCTGTCAGAACAGATACCTCGGGCAGGTGGATTCTATCAGAACAGATACCTCGGAAGTGGTCATCCACCCACCCAGAAAACAAAGAGTATCTCGGACAGATAGATTCTATCAGAACAGATACCTCGGACAAGTAGTCTTCCACCCTCCCACAAAACAAAGATAACCTCGGTCAGAGCATGGAAGAGCTAGAGGAGGCAGTACAGGAGTTGTGGGCTGCCCTGCAGGCTAACTCAGATGAATCAGCCGAGTTTGGATGTACTCACCTCGAGGCTGCATTGGGCGACATGGGTGAAGAGGAGGCATCCATCTGTGCGGAGATTCTTTTTAAAGGAGAGGAATGCCTCTTGGCATTTGTGTCTGCATACCTGGAGCTAGGTGGGTGGGGGTAGGGGTAGGGCCAGGGGGTGGGGGTGAGGGTGGGGGGTGTCATGTACTCACCTTGAGGCTGCATTGGGCGACATGGGTGAAGAGGAGGCATCCATCTGTGCGGAGATTCTTTTTAAAGGAGAGGAATGCCTCTTGGCTTTTGTGTCTGCATACCTGGAGCTAGGTGGGTGGGGGTAGGGGTAGGGGTAGGGTCAGGGGGTGGGGGTGAGGGTAAGGGGTGTCATGTACTCACCTAGAGCCTGCTGTGAGCGACATGGGTGAAGAGGAGGCATCCATCTATGCGGAGATTCTGTTCAAATGAGATGAATGCCACTTGGCCTTTGTGTCTGCATACCTGGAGCTAGGTGTGTGGGGGAGGGGTTAGGCGTGGGGTTAGGTGGTGTGTGTGTGTGTGTGTGTGTGTGTGTGTGTGGGGGGGGGGGGGGGGTCATGTACTCACATAGAGGCTGCATTGAGGGGGATGGGTGAAGAGGAGGCATTCATCTGTGCGAAAATTTTGTTTAGAGGAGGGGAATACCTGTTGGCCTCTGTGTCTGCATACCTGGAACTAGGTGGGTGGGGGGAGAGAGGGGGTAGGGTGTGTGTGGGGGGTGGGTGGGTGGGTCACGTACTTACCTTGAGGCTGCATTGGGCGACATGGGTGAAGAGGAGGCATCCATATATGCGGAGATTCTGTCAAAAGGAGAGGAATGCCTCTTGGGCTTTGTGTCTGCATACCTGGAGCTAGGTGGGTGGGGGTATGGGAAGGGGTAGGGTGGGGTGGAGGTGGGTGGGTGGGTCATGTACTCACCTCGAGGCTGCATTGAGGGGCATGAGTGAAGAGGAGGCATCCATCTGTGCTGAGATTATTTTTAAACAAGAGGAATCCCTCTTGGCCTTTGAGCCTGCATGCCTGGAGCTAGGTGTGTGGGGGTAGGGTGTGTGTGTGTGTGTGTGTGTGTGTGTGGGGGGGGGGGGGTCCTATACTCACATAGAGGCTGAGGGGCATGGGTGAAGAGGAGGCATCTATCTGTGCGGAAGTTCTGTTTAGAGGAGGGGAATGCCTGTTGGCCTTTGTGTCTGCATACCTTGGACTAGGTGGGTGGGGGTAGGGGTAGGGGTAGGGGGTTGGGGGGTCATGTACTCACCTCGAGGCTGCATTGGGCGACATGGGTGAAGAGGAGGCATCCATCTGTGCGGAGATTCTGTTTAAAGGAGAGGTGTGCCTCTTGGCCTTTGTATCTGCATACCTGGAGCTAGGTGGGTGGGGGTAGGGGTAGGGGTAGGGTCAGGGGGTGGGGATGAGGGTGAGGGTGGGGTGTGTCATATACTCACATAGAGCCTGCAGTGAGCGACATGGGTGAAGAGGAGGCATCCATCTATGTGGAGATTCTGTTCGAATGAGATGAATGCCACTTGGCCTTTGTGTCTGCATACCTGGAGCTAGGTGGGTGGTGGGGGGGTTAGGCGTGGGGTTAGGTGTGTGTGTGTGTGTGTGGGTGTGTGGGTGTGTGTGGTGTCATATGGTCACCTAGAGGCTGCATTGAGGGGCATGAGTGAAGAGGAGGCATCCATCTGTGCGGAAACTCTGTTTAGAGGAGGAGAATGCCTGTTGGCCTTTGTGTCTGCATACCTGGAGCTAGGTGGGGGGGGGAGGGGTATTGGGGGGAGTAGGGGGGGAGGGGGGGGGTACCACCACGGATGCCTGTTTACCACTTTTGTCTGTTTTCCACCACCACCACCACCATCACCACCACTACCACCACCACCACCACCACCACCACCACCACCACCACCACCACCACTACCAGGCAAGCAAGGAAACAAGCACCGGAAATTGATTTACAATTTATTGCGTGACCTACTGGAGGGGGCAATGCCCAAGCAGGTGGTGGGACCCCATGCCGTACCTATCTTCTCTATGTGCTGGAATGCATACATGCGAGAGGAGTCTGGAGCAAACAAAGAGGCTGCATTGTTGGTGGGTTTTGCTGCTTTGCTTGCTACTTTTTTTGTTTTGTTTGTTTGTTTGTTTGTTTGTTTGTTTGTTTGTTTGCTTGTTTGCTTGTTTGGGTTGTTGTTTGTTTGTTTGTTTGTTTCAGTGTTTAGGGTTCAGGTTTTTAGCGTTTGCTGTTAATGCTGTTAAAGCTGTTAATGCTGTTAATGCTTTTGATGCTGTTAATGCTGTTAATGCTGTTAATGCTGTCAATGCTTTTATTTCTATTAATTACTGTAATTACTGTTAATGCTTTTATTGCTGTTCGTGCTGATAATGCTTTTATTGCTGTCAATGCTGTTAATGCTTTTGATGCTGTTAATGCTGTTAATGCTGTTAATGCTGTTTGTGCTGTTAATGCTGTTAATGCTGTCAATGCTTTTATTTCTGTTAATTACTGTAATTACTGTTAATGCCTTTATTGCTGTTAATGCTGTTAATGCTTTTATTGCTGTTATTGCTGTTAATGCTTTTGATGCTGTTAATGCTGTTAATGCTGTTAATGCTGTTTGTGCTGTTAATGCTGTTAATGCTGTTTGTGCTGTTAATGCTGTTGATGCTGTTTGTGCTGTTTGTGCTATCAATGCTGTTAATGCTGTCAATGCTTTTATTTCTGTTAATTACTGTAATTACTGTTAATGCCTTTATTGCTGTTAATGCTGTTAATGCTTTTGATGCTGTTAATGCTGTTAATGCTGTTTGTGCTGTTAATGCTGTTAATGCTGTCAATGCTTTTATTTCTGTTAATTACTGTAATTACTGTTAATGCCTTTATTGCTGTTAATGCTGTTAATGCTTTTGATGCTGTTAATGCTGTTAATGCTTTTGATGCTGTCAATGCTGTTAATGCTGTTAATGCTGTTTGTGCTGTTAATGCTGTTGATGCTGTTTGTGCTGTTTGTGCTATCAATGCTGTTAATGCTGTCAATGCTTTTATTTCTGTGAATTAATGTAATTACTGTTAATGCCTTTATTGCTGTTAATGCTGTTAATGCTTTTGATGCTGTTAATGCTGTTAATGCTTTTGATGCTGTTAATGCTGTTAATGCTGTTAATGCTGTTAATGCTGTTTGTGCTGTTAATGCTGTTGATGCTGTTTGTGCTGTTTGTGCTGTTAATGCTGTTAATGCTGTCAATACTTTTGTTTCTGTTAATTACTGTAATTACTGTTAATGCTGTTTGTGCAGGCCCTGTTTCAGATGTTAATGCTGTTAATGCTGTTTGTTCTGTTAATGCTGTTAATGTTGTTAATGCTGTTTGTTCTGTTAATGCTGTTAATGCTGTTAATGCTGTTTGTTCTGTTAATGCTGTTAATGCTGTTAATGCTGTCAATGCTGTTTGTTCTGTTAATGCTGCTAATGCTGTTAATGCTGTTAATGCTGTTAATGCTGTTTGTGCAGGCCCTGTTTCAGCTGCTAAGCTTGGATATCCCCGACCTCTCCTACGAGCGTATGCCAACAAGCACCGATGGCGGAAGGCTGGTGGAGAAGCTAGTCACTGATTACTTGTTTGGAGAAAAAAAGATGATGTCAAATGGAGCCAAAGCAGCAATTTTGGAGATCTTGGGCCTAATGCTGACCAAGTATCCTTCTCGGTTTGAGCCTGACAGTGATCCCAGTCCACCAGGTGTGATTTCCCCCCCTTGTTTTCTTTGGAGGTCTTAAGCCGATTGTTGACCAAGTATCCTTCTCGGTTTGAGCCTGACAGTGAACCCAGACCACCAGGTGTGAGCGTTTTTTCTTTTGAGGTCTCGAGGCTTGAGTTGACCAAGTATCCATCTCGTTTTCAGCCTGACAGTGAACCCAGACCAGCAGGTGTGAGTTTTTCTGTCTTCTTTTTTCTTTGGAGATCTCGAGGCTTGAGTTGACCAAGTATTCATCTCGTTTTGAGCCTGACAGTGAACCCAGGCCACCAGGTGTGACTTGTGTTTCCTTTTTTTTCTTTTGAGGTTTTGGGCCTAATGTTGACAAAGTATCCATCTCCTTTTGAGCCTGACAGTGAACCCAGACCAGCAGGTGTGAGTTTTCTGTCTTCTTTTTTCTTTGGAGATCTCGAGACTTCAGTTGACCAAGTATCCATCTCGTTTTGAGCCTGACAGTGAACCTAGACCACCAGGTGTGACTTGTGTTTCCTTTTTTTTCTTTTGAGGTTTTGGGCCTAATGTTGACAAAGCATCCATTTCCTTTTGAGCCTGACAGTGAACCCAGACCAGCAGGTGTGAGTTTTCTGTCTTCTTTTTTTCTTTGGAGATCTCGAGACTTCAGTTGACCAAGTATCCATCTCGTTTTGAGCCTGACAGTGAACCCAGACCACCAGGTGTGACTTGTGTTTCCTTTTTTTTCTTTTGAGGTTTTGGGCCTAATGTTGACCAAGTATCCATTTCCTTTTGAGCCTGACAGTGAACCCAGACCAGCAGGTGTGAGTTTTCTTTCTTCTTTTTTTCTTTGGAGATCTCGAGACTTCAGTTGACCAAGTATCCATCTCGTTTTGAGCCTGACAGTGAACCCAGACCACCAGGTGTGACTTGTGTTTCCTTTTTTTCTTTTGAGGTTTTGGGCCTAATGTTGACCAAGTATCCATTTCCTTTTGAGCCTGGCAGTGAACCCAGACCAGCAGGCGTGAGTTTTCTGTCTTCTTTTTTCTTTGGAGATCTCGAGACTTCAGTTGACCAAGTATCCATTTTGTTATCAGCCACCAGGTACCCCATCTTTCATGTCCCCAAACTTCTGATTGCTTGTGGTACAGTATCCATCCCGTTTTGATCCTGACAGTAGACCCAGGCCACCAGGAGCGAGTTTTTTTCTTTTTCTCTTTGGAGATCTCGAGCCTTCAGTTGAGCAAGTAGAACCAACCCTTACCCCGCAAACTTCTGATTGTATGTCGTACGGTATCCATCTCGTTTTCGATCCTGACAGTGAACCGAGACCTCCAACCTTCACCAAGCAGTGGCTATGCTCGCAGTCTTAGCCCCTTTCCGTGATATACAATGGTCCAGTGGTAGACCAGATGGCTTGAGGATGAAGAGTCGGGGGTTCGACTCCCCCTTCGGTCACTCGTGGCGATGCAGGTCGTTGTCAACCACGATGGTAACTTGTCCAGTTGACGTAGGAGACCGCTCCCCACACGCGTACGACGGGCTACCTTAACACCACGCCCCACCAGGCGTTATCATTACCTCGCAGTCTTTCCTCGTGCTTCAGTCCAACTCCTCCAACGACCTTCCCTTCTTTGCATCCAACTTCACCAAGCATTGGCCACTCTCGCAGTCTTGCCTCGTGCTTTAGTCCAAGTCCCCCAACCACCTTCCCTTCTTTGCATCCAACTTCACCAAGCATCGACCCCTCTCGCAGTCTTGCCTCGTGCTTTAGTCCAAGTCCCCCAACCACCTTCCCTTCTTTGCATCCAACTTCACGAAGCATCGACCCCTCTCGCAGTCTTGCCTCGTGCTTTAGTCCAAGTCCCCCAACCACCTTTTCTTCTTTGCATCCAACTTCACGAAGCATCGGCCCCTCTTGCAGTCTTGCCTCGTGCTTCAGTCCAACTCCCCCAACCACCTTTTCTTCTTTGCATCCAACTTCACCAAGCAGTGGCCCCTCTCGCAGTCTTGCCTTGTGCTTCAGTCCAACTCCCCCAACCACCTTCGCTCCTTTGCAGCGAACTTCAGCAAGCAGTGGCCCTGTCGCAGTCTTGCCTTGTGCTCCGGTCCAACTCCTGCCTACCCACTTACACCTACACCTACACCTGCACACCTACACCTACACACACAAAGGCATACATAAGGACAACCATCTGTGGGTTGTGTTCTACACCTCTCTTCTTTGCCAAACCACTTGTGTACCCTATGTGTTGAAGCAAACTTCACCAAGCAGTGGCTCGAGTCGCAGTCTTGCCTCGTGCTCCAGTCCAACTCCTCCAATCACCTTCCCTTCTTTGCAGCGAACTTCACCAAGCAGTGGCTCCTGTCGCAGTCTTGCCTTGTGCTCCAGTCCAAGTCCTCTGAATCAGGGCTGTCAGTTAAGAAGGCTGGAGCTCTGTCAGCCATCTCTGCCGCCCTGGAGTTGTACGGGGGATCACAACACGCTGAGGCTGCGAGTGAGCGAGAAACTGCCTTCAACTACATTTGTGAATCTTTGGGGCAATGCCATCGGGGGGAGCTCTCAAGATACAAAGGTGGGCTTTAAGGCCTGCTCTTCGTGATTTGTGGGTGTCTAATGTTGTGCTGTTATCATGTATTTCCCCCCCCCCCCCCACCCACCCACCCACCCCCACACATACACACTCTCTCACACACTCTCACACACACCCACACACGCACTCACATACACACACGAGGGGTATCAGCAAGCTGAAGCTGCAAGTGAGCGAGAGACAGCCTTCAACTACATTTGTGAATCTTTGGGGCAATGCCATCGGGGGGAGCTCTCAAGATACAAAGGTGGGCTTTAAGGCCTGCTGTTCGTGATTTGTGGGTGTCTTATGTTGTGCTGTTATCATGTATTCCCCCCCCCCCCCCCCCCCCCACCCCCCCCCCCCACACCCACACCCACACCCACACCCACACCCACACCCACACCCACACCCACACCCACACCCACACCCACATACGCGCTTCAAGGTCTGAGGCTACTGGTGTCCTTGGCAAACATTTATCTATTGTTCGTGATTTCTGGGTTTCTTATGTTGTACTGTTATCTGTTCATCACACAACTCAAGATACAAAGGTGGGCTTCAAGGTCTAAGGCTACTGTATGGTCCAAACCATCGCTTACAACATAACGCGATTCCCAAACACGCACGCACGCACACACGCACGCACGCACGCACACACACACACACACACACGCACACACACACACACACACACACGCACACACACACGCGCACACACACACACACACCACACACACACACACACACACACACACACACACACACACACACAAACACACACACACACACACACACACACACACACACACACACACACACACACACACACACACACACACACACACACACACACACACACTCACGCGCACACACACACACACACACACACACACACACACACACACACACACACACACACACACACACACACACACAGGTGTGATTCGAGGTATGAGGCTTCTGGAGGCCCCCATCAAGTATGGCTTACATACTCTGGTCCTTGCAAGCTTCAAAGATCTTTTCAAAAACCTTGCTTCAGTGAGTGTTTAGGGTTTAGGGTTTAGGGTTTATGCCCTTTTAAGCATTTTATGCATTAGGGTTTATGCAGTTGTATGCTTGTAGTGTTTATGCAGGTAGGGTTTATGCAGTAGTGTTTATGCAGTAGGGCTTATGCAGTAGGGCTTATGCAGTTGTGTGCATGTAGGTTATATGCATTAGAGTTTATGCAGTTGTATGCAGGTAGGGTTTATGCATTAGGGTGTATGCATTAGGGTTTATGCAGTTGTATACAGGTAGGGTTTATGCAGTTGTATGCAGTAGGGTTTATGCAGGAGGGTTTATGCAGTAGGGTTTATGCAGTAGGGTGTATGCATTAGGGTTTATGCATTAGGGTTTATGCAGTTGTATGCAGGTAGGGTGTATGCATTAGGGTTTATGCAGCTCCGTGTGGAGTACAAAATGTCTCACATACATATTCACACACATATTTGTCTGGATTACACACACACATTCACACACACACACATCCTCCCACCTTGTACTCATCCACCCTGTGCTCTCACAGCTCCGTGTGGATTGCACACACACACACACACACACACACGCATCCTCCCACCCTGTACTCACCCACACACCCTGTGCCCACACAGGTCCGTGTGGAGCACGCAAACTCTGATGTCCGCACAGCAGCAGCCTCTGCACTTCTGGGCGTCCTTCGCACAGTGACCTGGCGCGTGTGCCAGCTGCCCCCTGTACCTCCCGACGCACCCGACTTGGGCGAAGAGTCAGAGGGGCAGGGGGAAGGGGGGGGCTCAGCCCCCCCTTCCCCTCACCGCCTGCTGTCCCAGCTCCTGAGGACGATGGCGGTGGAGGTGCAGGATCCAAGAGTGCGAGGGAGAAAGCTAGTGCTGTATCTGAAAGCCTGTGAGTGCCTGGCTCCAGCGACACGGCACATACAGGGGCAGCAGGTAAGCACTGACCTCCTCCCCACACCCCACTCAACCCCAACAAACACACCCACCCAACCTGAGCCACTCAACCCCACTCAACACACCCCAACCTGACCATTCCCACCCCACCCAACCAATCAACCCCACCCACCCCAACCTAATCCTTCCCATCCCACCCAGCTACTCAACCCCACCTCACCCAACCACTCAACCCTTCCCATCCCACCCAATCACTCAACCCTTCCCATCCCACCCAACCACTAAACCCCACCCAACGCATCCCAACCTGACCCTTCCCACCCCCACCCACCCACCCACCCACCCACACAAACCAACCACTCAACCCCACCCACCCACCCACCCAACCACCAAGGGCATCAGTGACCAGCTTCGCATGCTACATCAACGCCTTCATCGTGATCCTTCCTACCCTACCCACCCACTCAACCCCACCCATCCATCTACCCTACCCACCCACCCACCCCCCATCACCCAGGGCAATCAGTGCCCAGCTTCGCATGCTCGAGCAACGCCTTCAACGCGATCCTCCCCACCCCGCCCAACCACTCAACCCCACCCACCCACCCACCCACCTACCCCAACAACTCAACCCCACCCACCCACCTACCTCACCCACCAGCCCCAATCACCCAGGGCATCAGTGCCCAGCTTCGCATGCTCCAGCAACGTCATCAACGCGATTCTTCCTACCACCACCCACCCACTCACCCACCAACCCAACCACTCACCCACCAACCCACCCACTCACCCACCAACCCAACCACTCACCCACCAACCCAACCACTCACCCACCAACCCAACCACTCAACCCCACCCACCTACCTTGCCCACCCCAACACCCAACCACTCAACCCCACCCACCCATCCACCCCACCAACCCCAATCACCCAGGGCATCAGTGCCCAGCTTCGCATGCTCCAGTAACGCCTTCAACGCGATCCTCCCCACCCCGCCCAACCACTCAACCCCACCCACCAACCCACCTACCCCAACAACTCACCCACACCCACCCACCTACCTCACCAACCCTCCCCAATCACCCATGGCATCAGTGCCCAGCTTCGCATGCTCCAGCAACGCCTTCAACGCGATCCTCCCCACCCCGCCCAACCACTCAACCCCACCCACCCACCCACCTACCCCAACAACTCAACCCCACCCACCCACCTACCTCACCCACCCTCCCCAATCACCCAGGGCATCAGTGCCCAGCTTCGCATGCTCCAGCAACATCGTTAACGCGATTCTTCCTATCCCACCCACCCACTCACCCACTAACCCAACCACTCACCCACCAACCCAACCACTCAACCCCACCTACTTACCTTGCCCACCCCAACACCCAACCACTCAACCCCACCCACCCATCCACCCCACCAACCCCAATCACCCAGGGCATCAGTGCCCAGCTTCGCATGCTCCAGCAACGCCTTCAACGTGATCCTCCCTACCCCGCCCATCCACTCAACCCCACCCACCCACCTACCTCACCCACCCTCCCCAATCGCCCAGGGCATCAGTGCCCAGCTTCGCATGCTCCAGCAACGTCGTCAACGCGATTCTTCCTATCCCACCCACCCACTCACCCACTAACCCAACCACTCACCCACCAACCCAACCACTCACCACCAACCCAACCACTCAACCCCACCCACCTACCTTGCCCACCCCAACACCCAACCACTCAACCCCACCCACCCATCCACCCCACCAACCCCAATCACCCAGGGCATCAGTGCCCAGCTTCGCATGCTCCAGCAACGCCTTCAACGCGATCCTCCCTACCCCGCCCATCCACTCAACCCCACCCACCCACCTACCTCACCCACCCTCCCCAATCGCCCAGGGCATCAGTGCCCAGCTTCGCATGCTCCAGCAACGCCTTCAACGCGATCTTCCCCACCCCGCCCAACCACTCAACCCCACCCACCCACCCACCTACCCCAACAACTCAACCCCACCCACCCACCTACCTCACCCACCCTCCCCAATCACCCAAGACATCAGTGCCCAGCATCGCATGCTCCAGCAACGTCGTCAACGCGATTCTTCCTACCGCACCCACCCACTCATCCACCAACCCAACTACCCACCCACCAACCCAACCACTCACCCACCAACCTAACCACTCACCCACCAACCCAACCACTCACCCACCAACCCAACCACTCAACCCCACCCACCTACCTTCCCCCCCCCCTTACCCAACCACTCAACCCCACCCACCCATCCACCCCACCCACCCAAATCACCCAGGGCATCAGTGCCCAGCTGCGCATTCTCCAGCAACGCCTTCAACGCGATTCCAGCACTGTAAGCATGGACGAGCTCGGGGAGGGCCCCTACGAGACCCAAGTGGCTCTCATGTGCGCCCTATCCACCCACACACCTACCCACCCCAACCACCCACCCACCAACCCAACCACTCAACCCCACCCACCCCAATTACCCAGGGCATCAGTGCCCAGCTTCGCATGCTCCAGCAACGCCTTCAACGCGATTCCAGCACAGTAAGCATGGACGAGCTCGGGGAGGGCCCCTACGAGACTCAAGTAGCACTCATGTGCGCCCTATCCGCACTCGTTCGTCAGCTGACCTCCATCAGCGCCCAGGACCTGTCTCTGTGCATGTACTCGGCCGAGGGCTTGGTGGCTAGCTACCCATCACTGTATGAGAAGCAGCGCAGTTCGGCGCACCAAGCACTCCTAGGGCTGGCGCTGAGGTTGGTAGGCAAGCCGACTTCCTTTCGGGTGGTTGTACAAGGACTGAGCTCAATGCTTCTGGCCTTGACACTCAACCCCCCCGCCCAATCAGCGCCCTACCCGTCCCCGGTGACCGACCCCAACTCCTCCCAGCAACCCTACCTGCCCTTGTGGCAAGCCCTGCTGCAAGCCCAGGAGGTGCCCGAAGCCATGTTGGCCGATGCTGTGGACCAAGGGGAGATTGACAGACTGTCAGAGGGCTTAGCCCAATTCCGCTACCTACTTTACGGGGACCTCCTGCGCTGTGTACTGGATGCCTTTCAAAATTTGGACCTGGGGCTGGCTGCAGGGTCCAGGCGGGGCAGACAGGCTGGAAGTGGATTTGGTAGGCTGTGGAATCACTGCTCGTGTTGTTGTTGTTTGTAGGCTGTGGAATCACTGCTCGTCTTGTTGTTTGTGTGTGGTTGTGACAACAATGTGTGTTTGTTCTTATGCTGTTGTTTGTGTGTGGTCTTCCTACTATTTTTGTTTGTGTGTGGCAGTCGCAACAATGTGTGTTTGTTCTTGTTTTGTTGCCTCATTAGGACTAGCGTAGTGGGGCTGGCTGACGATGCCAAGCGGGGAAAACAAGCTGGAAGTGGATTGGGTAGGCTGTGGAATCACTGCTCGTGTTGTTGTTGTTTGTAGGCTGTGGAATCACTGCTCGTCTTGTTGTTTGTGTGTGGTAGTCACAATAATGTGTGTTTGTTCTTGTGTTGTTGCCACAGTAGGACTAGCGTAGTGGGGCTGGCTGCAGGGACCAGGCAGGGCAGACAGGCTGGAAGTGGATTGGGTAGGCTATGGAATCACTGCCCGTGTTGTTGTTTGTGTGTGGTAGTGACACTAATTTGTGTTTGTTCATGTCTTGTTGTTTGTGTGTGGTAGTGACACTTATTTGTGTTTGTTCGTGTCTTGTTGTTTGTGTGTGGTAGTGACACTTATTTGTGTTTGTTCGTGTGTTGTTGTTTGTGTGTGGTAGTGACACTTATTTGTGTTTGTTCGTGTGTTGTTGTTTGTGTGTGGTAGTGACACTAATTTGTGTTTGTTCGTGTGTTGTTGTTTGTGTGTGGTAGTGACACTAATTAGTGTTTGTTCGTGTGTTGTTGTTTGTGTGTGGTAGTGACACTAATTTGTGTTTGTTCGTGTGTTGTTGTTTGTGTGTGGTAGTGACACTAATTTGTGTTTTTTCGTGTGTTGTTGTTTGTGTGTGGTAGTCACACTAATTTGTGTTTGTTCGTGTGTTGTTGTTTGTGTGTGGTAGTCACCCTAATGAGTTGTGTGCTTGTGTTGTTGTTTGTGTGTGGTAGTTACAATAATGTGTTATTGTTCTTGTGTTGTAGTCATATTAGGAGTACCATAGTTGGACTGGCTGCAGAGTCCAGACGGGGCAGAAATATTAAAAACAAATTTTAATGATGTTAAAATCAAAATCGAAAACATTTGTTTTTACAAAACATATTAAAATCTGCAGGTGGGATTGGTGCAGCATACTTGAATGATTATTTAAAAACTGTTTGTATGATGTTAAAATCAAAATCGGAAACATTTGTTTTTACAAAATATATTTAAATCTGCAGGTGGGATTGGTGCAGCAAGCCAGGGTGAAGCTACAGCCACATCAACCACTGTGGCTCTCATGGCCATGAATCAGCACAGTCAGTGGGCCAGAGGCAGTGGAGGGGGTTTAGGCAGTATTGGCCTGGATGAGTCTGACGTAGGGGACGGCGCGGTGGGGGAGGAGGAGGAGCCCTCGCTGCTGATGTCGCGTAATCAAGAAGATATGAAGGTGAGGCAGTGCTTTTCCCCATTTTTTCATGTTTTCATGTTTTCATTTTTTCTATGGAGGTGCGTGGTTGGCTCCCCTGTGGGTGGGGGAGGAGGAGGAGCCCTGGCCTGTAATGTTGCATACTCAAGATGATATGATGCAGTGCTTTTCCCCATTTTTTCATTTTTTCATTTTTTTCTGAGGGTGCGTGGTTGGCTCCCCTGTGGGTGGGGGGGGAGGAGGAGCCATCACTGCTGATGTTGCGTAACCAAGAAGATTTGAATGGTGAGGCAGTGCTTTATTTATTCATTTATTTAATTATTTATCCATTTTTATATATGAAGTTGCATGGCTGGCCCCCCTGTGGGGGAGGAGAAGGAGCCCTCGCTGCTGATGTTGCATAATCAAGATGAAATGAAGGTGAGGCAGTACTTTTTCCCATTTTTTCATTTTTTCATTTTTTTTCTATGAAGGTGCGTGGTTGGCTCCCCTGTGGGTGGGGGAGGAGGAGGAGCCCTCACTGCTGATGTTGCGTAACCAAGAAGATTTGATGGTGAGGCAGTGCTTTATTTATTCATTTATTTAATTATTTATCCATTTTTATATATGAAGTTGCATGGCTGGCCCCCCTGTGGGGTAGGAGAAGGAGCCCTCGCTGCTGATGTTGCATAATCAAGATGAAATGAAGGTGAGGCAGTACTTTTTCCCATTTTTTCATTTTTTCATTTTTTTCTATGAAGGTGCGTGGTTGGCTCCCCTGTGGGTGGGGGAGGAGGAGGAGCTCTCACTGCTGATGTTGCGTAATCAAGAAGATATGAAGGTGAGGCAGTGCTCTATTTATTTATTTATTGGATTATTTATTGAATTATTTATCCATTTTTATATATGAAGGTGCGTGGTTGGCCCCCCTGTGGGGTAGGAGAAGGAGCCCTTGCTGCTGATGTTGCGTAATCAAGAAGATATGGTGAGGCAGTGCTGTATTGATTTATTTGTGTTATGTTATGTTATGTTATGTTATGTTATGTTATGTTATGTTATATTATGTTATGTTATGTTATGTATTTATCATGTTATGTATTCATCTATGTATTTATTTATTTATCTATTTATTTATTTATGTATTTATTTATTTATCCATTAATTAAATAATTAATTTATTTATCGCATTTATTTATTTATCGAATTTATTTATTTATCTACTTATGTATTTATTTGTTTGTTTGTTTATTTATTTATTTATTTATTTATTTATTTATTTATTTATTTATTTATGAAGGCGCGTGGTTGGCCCCCCTGTGGAGGAGGAGAAGGAGCCCTGGCCTGTAATGTTGCGTACTCAAGATGACATGAAGGTGAGGCAGTACCCCCCACCCTCCCCTCCACCCCCACCCTCCCAGTTCTGCTGTTCCATGATCCCGACCATCCAACCACCCTCCAACCACCTCTATCCACCTCCAACCACCCGCAACCCCCTCCCCTCCCCCCCCCCCCCCCCCCCAGGCTTTCATTGTGTTGTCCCAGTTCTGCTGTTCCAACCATCCCGACCACCCAACCACCTCCAACCACCTCCAACCACCCAACCACCTCCAACCACCCCAACCACCCCCAACAAACCTCTAACCCCCCCCCCCCCCCCCCCCCCAGGCTTTCATCGCGTTGTCCCAGTTCTGCTGTTCCACCATCCCGACCACCCAACCACCTCCACCACCTCCAACCACCTCCAACCACCCAACCACCTCCAACCACCCCAACCACCCCCAACAACCTCTACCCCCCCCCCCCCCCCCCCCCCAGGCTTTCATCGCGTTGTCCCAGTTCTGCTGTTCCAACCATCCCGACCACCCAACCACCTCCAACCACCTCCAACCACCCAACCACCTCCAACCACCCCAACCACCCCCAACAACCTCTACCACCCCCCCCCCCCTTCCCCCCCAGGCTTTCATCGCGTTGTCCCAGTTCTGCTGTTCCATCATTCCGACCATTGACATTTCCCTATTTCGGCCTTGGGCTCCGTCCTTCTGCACTGAGCTCATAGCCGCTGCTAGAGATAGGGGCCGCCTTCTACCTGGCTTCTACCGTGTGGCTGCAGCGGCGTTGGAAATGGCAGCCAAGGCTGGTAAGACTACGCACACACGAACACACACACAAAACCAAACACACACACAAATATACACATGCTGATACCTTCCTCCCCTCCCCTCCCCTCCCCTCCCCTCCCCTCCCCTCCCCTCCCCTCCCCTCCCCTCCCCTCCCCTCCCTCCTACACACCCACCCGCCCACATGCGCCCTGTCCCACTCCACTCCACAGGCATTCTCTCCCCCCGCAACCTCATTCCGGCCAAGCACACATGGACGGCCCCCGCGACATAAATGAGATGGCAGCACTCAGCAGCTGTGTTGCCTCAATCAAGGAGTTCCTAAGAGAGGTGCTACACTCACACACCCACCCACCAACTATCCGCACACACGCACACACATGCGCCCTGTCCCACTCTACTCCGAAGGGATGCTCGCACCCCCGCAACCACATGACAGCCCTCGAAACATAAACGAGATGGCAGCACTCAGCAGCTGTGTTGCCTTATTCAAGGAGTTCCTGGGAGAGGTGCTACCCCCCCCACACCCACCCACCCACACACCCACCCACCCACATGCGCCCTGTCCCACTCCACTCCACAGGCATTCTCTCCCCCCCGCAACCACAAGCAGGCCAAGTACACATGGACGGCCCCCGCGACATAAACGAGATGGCAGCACTCAGCAGCTGTGCAACCTCATTCCAGGAGTTCCTGGGAGAGGTGCTCCACCCACCCACCCACTATCCACACCCACCCACACATGCACCCTGTCCCACTCTACTCCACAGGCATTCTCTCCCCCCCACAACCACATGCCAGCCAAGTACACACGGACGGCCCTCAGGAAATTAATGAGAGGGAGGCACTCAGCAGCTGTGTTACCTCATTCAAGGAGTTCCTGGGAGAGGTGCTACACGCCATGGGCTTGTACCGTGGAGATCTGCTTGTGGCATGCCTAGAGCTCCTGCTAGCTGCACCACCACACCTGGGGCTCCTTCCAGCAGTCAGGTATGGTATACATTCCATTACCACCCCACCCCCCCCCCCCCCCCCCCCCCCCCCCCCCACCACACACACAACACAAACACAACAAACCACACAAACACAACACAAACACAACACAAACACAAACACAAACACAAACACAAACACAACCCAACACAAACACAACACAAACACAAACACAAACACAAACACAACACAACACAAACACAAACCAAACCCAAACACAAACCAAACACAAACACAACCCAACACAAACACAAACACAACACAAACACAACACAAACACAAACACAAACCAAACACAAACACAAAGCACACCTTATTAATATCTTCAATTTCCCATTCCACAACAACACCCAGCACAAACACAAAACAATCAACAAAACCAACCCAAACGAACCATACAAACCAAACCCAAACACAAACACATCCCAACCAAACACAACACAAACACAAACACAAACCAAAACACAAACACGTTACAAAGCAAACACCAACACACACATAAGGAAGAGCTTCAATGTCCATCCCAAAACAAACAACATCACCACAAACACAAACAACCAAACACAAACAACCAAACACAAACAACCAAACACAAACAACCAAACACAAACACAAACCAAACACAAACAACCAAACCCAAACAACCAAACACAAACCCAACACAAACACAAACCCGGGGTACAAAGGCAAACACAATCAACACACGGAGTAAGAGGCTTCAATTTCCAGTCCCCAACAAATCAACAACACCACACACAAACACAAAACAAACGCAGCACAAACACAAACACAAACCGAAAGCCCGGTACCACAATTCAAACACAAACCACACAGGAGAAAGGTCTTAACGTCCAGGCCTCCCAAAACAAACAACACAACAAACACTAACTAATGCAACCAAACGGAACACAAATACAAATGCAAGCACCTACAAACACAGGAGGAAGAGGCTTCAACCTGCAGTCCCTCCTCCGAAACACACACATACCACCACCACCCACCCACCACCCATCTACCCACTGCCCGCCCCCCCCCCTCCCCCCCCCCCCCCCCCCCCCTCCCAGGTTGGCATGCAGCCAGACATGGTCTAGCCTACTGTCAGGCTAAACACCTTCTTTACCCTTTTCCCCCTACCCCCCCCCCCCCCCCCCCCCCAACATACACACACACCCTGCCCCCTCGCCCTCCCACAGGCCGTAGCCCCCCTCCAGCTTGGCCTCCAGCTAGGCGTGGTCTCCCCTGCTGTCAGGCAATAAACCTCCTTTACCCTTTTCCCCTGCCCCCCCCCCCCCCCCCCCCCCCCCCCCTCCCACAGGCCGTAGCCCCCCTCCAGCTTGGCCTCCAGCTAGGAGTGGTATCCCCTGCTGTTGCTGTTGTGGTCATGGACGCACTGGAGCGATGGGAGCAACAGCTGCCTGACAGCCTGGCAGCCATGCTGTCGGACATTGTACCGCTTATGGGGCCCTACCTGGTGGACCTTTCCTTGCTGGCAATGCCGGGGGGTCAGCTGGATGTGGGCAGTGATTTCGGGGGCCAGGGGGGCCAGGGGGGCCTGGGGGGCCTGGGGGGCCAGAGCACTGGTGCGCACGATGCGGCGTGGAACAGGGGCAATGGTGGTGGTGGTGGTGGTGGTGGCGGTGCTGGTGGTGGTGGTAGTGGTGGTGCTGGTGCTGGTGCTGGCGGTGCTCAAGGGCGCCCTGGCTTGGATTCAGAGGAGCAGCTTGAAGACTTCAAAAAGATCTCTGCACGTGAGCGGGAGCGACGCGAGGCGCACAGCAGACGTAGGGCGGTGCACCAGCAGACACTAGCATCCCTCCAGCCGAGAGTGATGCTGTGGCTAGGTCGCAGAGGATCTGCTGTGGCCCTGCTGGCCCACCCCAGCTTCGAGGTTCATAAGAGGGGTGTGGTGAGTCGCCGGTGTGTGTGTGTGTTTGTGTGTGTGTGTGTTTGTGTGTGTGTGTATGTGTGTTTGTGTGTGTGTGTGTGTCTGCTGGCCCACCCCAGCTTTGAGGTTCACAAGAGGGGTGTGGTGAGTCGCCGGTGTGTGTTTGTGTGTGTGTGTGTGTATCTGCTGGCCCACCCCAGCTTTGAGGTTCACAAGAGGGGTGTGGTGAGTCGCCGGTGTGTGTTTGTGTGTGTGTGTGTGTATCTGCTGGCCCACCCAGCTTTGAGGTTTCACAAGGGGGGGGGGGGGGGGGGGGGGGAGTAGCAGAGGATCTGCAGTGGCCCTGCTGGCCCACCCCAGCTTTGAGGTTCACAAGAGGGGTGTGGTGAGTCATGTGTGTTTGTGTGTGTGTGTGTGTTTGTGTGTGTGTGTGTCTGCTGGCCCACCCCAGCTTTGAGGTTCACACGAGGGGTGTGGTGAGTCGTCGGTGTATGTGTGTGTGTTTATGTGTGTGTGTGTGTGTCTGCTGGCCCACCCCAGCTTTGAGGTTCACAAGAGGGGTGCGGTGAGTTGCCGGTGTGTGTGTGTGTGTGTGTGTGTGTGTGTGTGGGGGGGGGGGGGGGTCCAGTATATTACAGTCAAGTATATGACAGTCCCTGTTCCACCTCCTGATATTTATTTATCTCCACTCTCTATCCCACTCCTTCCTTACCACCGCAATTACACACAGCAATAGCAACAACAGGAGCAACAGCCGTTTTCACCACATTTCCCCTGTCCCAGATATGTTGATTTTCATTTAACTCCACTCTCTATCCCACTCCGTCCTCACCACAGCAATTAAAACAGTAACAGCAGCAACAGCAGCAGCAGCCGTTTCCACCACATTTCCCCTGTCCCACCGCCTGATATTCGTTTAACTCCACTCTCTATCCCGCGCTGTCTTCACCACACCAATTACAACCGCGCCAGCAACAGCGACAGCAGCAGGAACTGTTTCCACCACATTTCCCCTGTCTCAGATCCTGATATTCATTTAACTCCACTCTCTATCCCTCTCCATCTTCACCACAGCAATTGCAACAGCAACAGCAGCAGCAACAACACCTGCCATGGGACGTTGAAAAGAGAGTGGTTTTGGATCTCCCTATCGTCGACCTTTCCACCACATCTCCTCTGTCCCTGGACGTGCTTCTCCCTAGAGCCGCCCAGCTGGCCACATCATCGGCTGACAGAGCTGTCCGTGTGGCTGCATGCGAGTTCTTATATTCGGTCGCCTTGTGGGTGGTGAGTGTTGTGGTGGAGAATGTTTTTTTTTTTCTTTTTTCCTTTTCCTTTTTTTCTCTTTCTGTTTCGTTTTTTCCTTTTTCCTTTTTTTCTCTTCTTTTTCTTTTTCCATTTTTCCATTTTATGTCCCTCTGCCTTTTACCCTTTTTCCTTTTTCTTTTTTCCTTTTTACTTTTTCCACCACATCTCCCCTGGCCCTGGACGTGCTTCTCCCCAGAGCCGCCCAGCTGGCCACATCATCAGCTGACAGAGCTGTCCGTGTGGCCGCATGGGAGTTCTTGTGTTCGGTCGCCTTGTGGGTGGTGAGTGTTGTGGTGGAGAAAGTTTTTTTTCTTTTTTCCTTTTTCTTTTTTTCTTTTTTCTGTTTCCTTTTTTTCCTTGTCCCTTTTTTCCTTGATCCTTTTTTTTCTTTCCGTTTTTCCTTTTTTTATTTTTATTTTTCTTTTTCCCCTTTCCTTTTTCCCTTTTTACTTTTTCGTTTTTCCTTTCTCCTTTTCCCTATTTTCCTTTTTCCTTTTTCCGATTTACTTTTCCCCACCACTTCTCCCCTGCCCCTGGATGTGCTACCCCCCAGAGCTAACAAAGTGCCACAAATCATTCGCGAAGCTTGTCCGTGTGCCGCTCAGTTTCCTTTATTACGATTGCCGTGTGGGTGGTGAGTGTTGTGATGGACAATATATTTCCTGTTTTTTTTCCTTTTTCCCTTTTTTTCCTTTTTTTCTTCTTTTTTCTTCTTTTTTCCTTTTTTTCTTTTTTCCTTTTTTTCTTTATTCCTTTTTCCTTTTTCCTTTTCCCCCTTTTTCCTTCTCCACCACATCTCCCCTGGCCCTGGATGTGCTACCCCCCAGAGCCGCCAAAGTGGCCACATCATCGGCTGACAGCTGTCCATGTGGCCGCATGCGAGTTCTCGTATAATGTCGCCTTGTGGGTGGTGAGTGTTGTGGTGGAGAATATTTTTTCTTATTTTTTTCCTTTTTTTCTTTTTTCTTTTTTCCTTTTTTCTTTTTTCCTTTTTTCCTTTTTCCCTTTTTCCCTTAATTTGTTTCCCACCACGTCTCCCGTCTCTTGATGTGCTTGCTACTGACTCTCCTCAAAGAGCCTCCCCTGGCCTTGTGCGGTGGTGATGCGCTCTTTGAGCCTTCTTTCACTCTTCTCTTATTAGTTTTTGCTTCGGGCCTCTGCTATGTGGCCTTAGAATAGCCTAGAATGGCCTAGAATGGCCTAGAATGGCCTAGAATGGCCTAGAATAACCTCGAGTCTGATTTGGTTTGCTTCGTTGAGCTTTTATGGCCTAGAATGGCCTCGAATGGCCCTAGAATAGCCTCCCCGACTGGGCCTAGTGGGTGTGAGTTCTGATTTGGTGCTTTTGTGGCCGCTTTTATGCCAGAATGGCCTAGAATGGCCTAGAATAACCTCCCGACTGGCCTAGTGGGTGGTGAGTCTGATTTGGTTGCTTCGTGGCCGCTTTTATGGCCTAGAATGGCCTAGAATGGCCTAGAATAACCTCCCGACTGGCCTAGTGGGTGGTGAGTCTGATTTGGTTGCTTCGTGGCCGCTTTTATGGCCTAGAATGGCCTAGAATGGCCTAGAATAACCTCCCGACTGGCCTAGTGGGTGGTGAGTCTGATTTGGTTTGCTTCGTGGCGCTTTTATGGCCTAGAATGGGCCTAAATGGCCTCAGATAACCTCCCGACTGGCCTAGTGGTGTGAGTCTGATTTGGTTGGCTTCGTGCCGCTTTATGGCCTATAATGGCCTTAGAATGGCCTAGAAAGCTCTCGGAACTGGCCTAGTGGTGGTGAGTCTGATTTGGTGCTTTGTGGCCGCTTTTTAGGCCTAGAATGGCCTAGATTCCTAGATAACCTCCCGACTGGCCTTGGGTGGGTAGGCTGATTTGGTTGTCGTGCCCCGGCTTTTTATATGGCCTAGAATGGCCTATGAATGCCTCGAATAACCTCCCAACTGGCCTCTTTTGTTTTTGTTTTATTCTGATTTGTTTTGCTTTCTTTTTTCCTCTTTTCCTTGCCTAGAAGGCTATAATGGCCAGAATAAACCTCCCCGACTGGCCTAGTGGGTGTGAGGAGTCTGGTTTGTTGCTCGTGTCCGCTTTTATGCCTAGAATGGCCTAGAATGGCCTAGAATAACCTCCCGACTGGCCTAGTGGGTGGGAGCCGAATTTGGGTTGCTTCGTGGCCGCTTTTATGGCCTAGAATGGCCATATAAATGGCCTAGAATAACCTCCCGACTGGCACTATGGGTGGTGAGTCCTGATTGGTTGCTTTCGTGTGGCCGCTTTTTAGGGCCTAGGATGGCCTAGAATGGCCTAGAATAACCTCCCGACTGCAGTGTGTGGTGAGTCTGATTTGGTTGCTTCGTGCCCGGGCCGCTTTTATGGCCTAGAAATGCCTAGAATTTGCCTAGAATTAACCTCCCCGGCCCTAGTGGGTGGTGAGTCTGATTTGGTTTCTTCTGGCCGCTTTTATTAATGGCCTAGAATGGCTAGAATGGCCTAGAATAACCCGCCGCCGACTGGCCTTGTGGTTGGTGTGAGTCTTATTTGGTTTCTTCTTTTGCCCGCTTTATGTGCCTATCAATTTCCTCTCCTGTTCCTCTCCTCACCTCCCAATCGTCCTCCCCTCCTTTCCTTTGTTTTTTTTTTCTTCTTTTTTTTTTTGTCTTTTTTTTTTTTTCTGCTCTTTTTTGTCCCTCTCCTTTCCGTCTCCTTTACCTCTCCTCCCCTTCCCTCCTCCCTTTGTTCCTCTGTGGGGGTGAGGTCGATTTTTGTTGCTTCTGGATCCGCTTTTATGGCCTAGAATGGCCTAGAATGTCTAGAATAACCTCTCCCGACTGGCCTCCAAATTGGTGGTGGAGTCTGTTGGTTGCTCGGTGCCGCCGCTTTTGTGGCCTAGAATGGCCTAGAATGGCCTAGAATAAACCTCCCGACGGCCTATTGGGTGTGATTCTGATTTGGGGTTGCTTCGTTGCCCGCTTTTATGGCCTAAGGGCCTAGAATGGCCTAGAATACCTCCCGACTGGCTAGTGGGTGTTGATTCTGATTTGGGTTGCTTCGTGGGCCCGCTTTTTATATTGCCTAGAATGGCCTAGATGGCCTAGAATAGCCTCTCGCTCTGGCCTATTGGAGTGGGTGTGAGCTATTTGGTTGCTTTGTGGCCGCTTTAGGCCTATAATGGAAGCCTAATGGCCTAGAATAACCTCCCCGAACTGGCCTAGTGGGTTGTGAGTCTGATTGTGTTGCTTGCTTCCGGGGGCGTGTGGCCGGTGGCCCCCGCTTTTAATGGCCTAGAATGGCCTAGAATGGCCTAGAATAACCTCCCGACTGGCCTAGTTGGGTGGTGAGTCTGATTTGTTGCTCGTGGCCGCTTTTAATGGCCTAGAATGGCCTGAAGGCCTTAGATAACTCCCGACTGGCCTATGGGTTGTGGTCTGATTGTTGCTTCGTGGCCGCTTTTAATGGCCTAGATGGCCTAGAATGAATGGCCTAGAATCACCTCCCGACTGGCCTAGTGGGTGGTGGAGGATGTCTGATTTGGTTGGCTTCTTGCCTTTGTCCTTCCTTTCCGCTTTTATGGCCTAGAATGGGCCCTAGAATGGCGCTAGAATAAACCTCCTCACCCGACTGGCGCTAGTGGGTGGTGGAGAGTCTGATTTGGTTTGCTTCGTGGGTGGCCGCTTTTATGGCCTGGTGAAACAATGGCCTAGAATGGCCTAGAATAACCCTTCCCCGACTGGCCTAGTGGGGTGGTGAGGGTCTGATTTGGTTGCTTCTGTGTGTTTCTGTGTCCCACTCTTTTCTTTCCTCGCCATTTCCTCTCCCTTCCTCTCCTCCCCTCCCCCCTCCCCTCCCAGACGAGCCCAGTGTAGTGGAATCTGAACTGGTTGCCTCAAAAGCCGCCCGCCTCTATGTCCTAAACTGTATCCCCCGCCCTTCTCCTCTCATCCCTCCCTCTGTACCTAGTGGGTGGGTGAGTCTGATTTTGGTTTCTTCGTGGGGCCAGCTTTATATGGCCTAGAATGCCCAGGAATGGCCTAGATAACCTCCCAACTGGGCCTAGTGGGTGGTGAGTCTGATTTGGTTGCTTTCGTGGCCGGCTTTTATGGCCTGAATGGCCTAGAATGCCTAGAATAACCTGCCCGACTTGGCCTAGTGGGGTGGTGAGTCTGATTGGTTGCTTCGTGGTCGTGGTTCGTGGCCGCCTTTTATATGGCTAGAATGGGCCTAGAAGGCCTAGAATAACCAATAACCTCTCCGACTGGCCTATAGTGGGTGGTGAGTCTGATTTGGTTGCTTCGTGGCCCCGCTTTTATTATATGCGCTAGAATGGCCTATAATGGCCTAGATAACCTCCCGAACTGGCCTGAGGTGTGTGTGAGTCTGATTTGGTTGCTTCCGTGGCCCGCTTTTATTAATGGCCTAGAATGGCTAGATGGCCCTAGGATAACTCCCCGACGCCTAGTGGGTGGTGAGTCTGATTTGGTTGCTTGTTCTGGCCGCTTTTAATGGCCTAGAATGGCCTAGAATGTTGGCCAGAATAAAACTCTACCTTCCTCGACTGGCCTAGTGTGGTGATTAGTAAATTCTTCTTTATTTTAGTTGCTTCGTGGCCCTTTTTATGCCTAGAATGCCTAAAATGGCCTAGAATAACCTCCCGACTGGCCTAGTGGGTGGTTGAGTCTGATTTGGGTTTTGCTTCGTTCGTTGCCCCGCGCTTTTATTATGGCCTAGAAAAATGGCCCTAGATGGCCGAGAATAACCTCCCGACTCCGGCCGCCTTGGGGTGGTGAGTTGATTTGGGTTGCTTCGTGGCGCTTTTATGGCCTAGAATGGCCTAAAATGGCTAGAATACCAACCTCCCCGACTGGCCTAGTGGGTGTGAGTCTGATTTGGTTTCTTCGTGGGCGGCTTTATGGCCTGAATGGCCTAGAATGGCCTAGAATAACCTCCCGGACGTGGCCTATTTTGTTGTAAGTCTGATTTTTGTTTCTTCGTGTCCTTTTCGTTGGTCCGGCTTTTATGGCCTAGAATGTGGCCTAGAATGGCCTAGAATACCTCGCCGACTCCCGACCTTGCCTACTAGGTTGGGTGGGTGAGGGTATTTCCCCCTTATTTTTGTTTTCTTCTTGGCTCGCTTTTTATGGCCTAGAATGCCTAGAATGCCTAGCATAACCTCCCGACTGGCCTAGTGGGTGTTGAGTCTGATTTGGTTGCTTCTCGTGGCGTGGGCTCCCGCTTTAGGGCCTAGATGGCCTAGAATGGCCTAGAATAACCTCCCGACTCTCCCGACTGGCCCAGTGGGTGGTGAGTCAGATCTTTTTTCTTTTGTGGTGGCCGTTATTGAATATGGCCTAGAATGGCCTAGAATAAGGCCTAGAATAAACGACCCCTCCCCCTTACTCTTTTTTTGTGATCTGATTGTTGCTTCTTGTCCTGGCCGTGGGCCCTTGGTTGCTTCGTGGGCCGCTTTTTTAATGGCCTAGAATGGACTAGAATGCCTAGACTAACCTCCCCGACTTCCCGACTTTGGCCTAGAGTGGGTGGTGATTCCGATTTGGTTTCTTCGTGACCCGCTTTATGGCCTAAATGGCCTAGAATGGCCTAGAATAACCTCCGACTGGCCTAGTGGGTGTGAGTCTAATTTGTTGCTTCGTGGCCGCTTTTATGGCCTAGAATGGCCTAGAATGGCCTAGAATAACCTCCCGACTGGCGCGTGGGGTGGTAGTCTGATTTTGGTTGCTTCGTGGGCCCGCGTTTAATGGCCTAGAATGGCCTAGATGCCCTAGAATAACCTCCCGACTGGCCTAGTGGGTGGTGAGTCTGATTTGGTTGCTTTGTCGCCGCTGTTAAGGCTGCCACAGTTCATGTGGCCGCATTCCTGGTGGGTGGTGAGTTCAAATATATATGCAAATACATACATAATACCAAATGCCTAATCAACTGTAAACACATGTACAAAAACATGCGTATTACCAAATGCCTAATTAAATCTAAATATATATACAAATACTTACACAACACCAAGTGCCTAATAAACTGCACACATATATAAAAATACTTGCATAACACCAATGCCTAATCAACTGCACACATATATAAAAATACATGCATAACACCAAATGCCTAATCAACTGCACACATATATAAAAATACCTGCATAACACCAAATTCCTAACCAACTGCACAAATATATAAAAATACATGCATAACACCAAATGCCTAATCAACTTCACAAATATGTACAGATGCATACATAACACCAAATGCCTAATCAACTGCACAAATATATACAAATACATGCATAACACCAAATGCCTAATCAACTGCACAAATATGTCTCTTGACTGTCTGAACAACACTGCTGGTAGATCATGGTCATTGTTATTTTGGTTGCTGCCCCCTACAACCCCTCACCTCAACTCAACCATAACTGCAGGTGCTGTCCCCTCCAACCCCTCTGGTGTCCACCCGCCCTGCTTCCACCCAAATCCCCGCGTCCCAACCCGTGCTAACCAAAAATAACCACCCAAAAAACCCCCCTCCAACCCCTCTGGTTTCCACCTTCCCTTCTCCCCATCGCCCCTTCCCTCCCCTTTCTACCCCCCCCCACCACCCCCACCCTCTCCCCTCCCCCTCCCACAAAACCCTCACTCTACCACCCATTAATGTTGGTGCTGGGCCTCCTGTCCAACCCTCTGTGTCCACCTGCCCTCTTGCACCCAATACCCGAGCCCAACCCCACCCGTGCTAGCTAAACCAGGCTACCCCCTACAAACCCCCTCCCCCAACCTCTACCCACCCATTATACTGCGTGGTGCTGCCTCCGCCTCCAACCCCTCTGTTGTCGCACCTGCCCTGCTTGGCACCCATACGCCGAGTCGCCACTGTGGCTATCCCCTACAACCCCTCCCTGTACCCACTCATACTGGCTGGTTGCCTGCCTCCTCACCCTCTGTGCCACCTCCCGCCCTGCTTCCACCCAATACCCGAGTCCCAACCCGTGCTACCCCCTACAACCCCTCACCTCTACCCACCCCTTCTTACAGGTGGACCAGAACAAGGGAAAGGCACTCGTCGTTGAGCAACAAAGTGGTTCTGGCAGTGGTGGCGGCAGTGTGACGGAGGGTAGGTTCTCATGACACCTACACCCTTCACTCCACCTAATCCACATCCACTTCACGTACACCTCCTCCACTCCACGCACACCCCACCTCCACTCCACCTACATTCCACCCCCACTCCAAGTACGCGCCACGTAAA
>JACBWV010000506.1:2508568-2551068 GCA_013435795.1 Chlamydomonas sp. ICE-L
TTTTCTTGCTTGCCGAATGTCTGCTGCTGTCAGTAGCGTGTATCATCACGTGGTGGCTAAGTGGATTGGGGATCTCTTCGTGCCGGATGTTGCCCGTGCAGGTGGGGAATAGGAGCAGCATGTATTTGTTTCCTTGCTTGCTAAATGTCTGCTGCCAAATGTCTGCAGCTTGTATTTGTTTTCTTGCTTGCCGAATGCCATGGAATATCGGGCACAAGCTGCTGAATGTCTGCTGCTGTTGGGAGCGTTTATCATCACGTGGTGGCTAAGTGAATTGAGGAGCTCTTTGTTCCGGTGGGGAGTGGCGGCAGGTATTGTTCCCTTGCTTGTGCCATTTGCTCCTAAAGTGGAGGGAATGGTTGGAAGGTGGGTTTATGTACCAGACGTGGAATATCGGGTATAAGCTGCCGAATGTCTGCTGCTGTTGGTAGCGTGTTTCATCATGTGGTGGCCAAGTGGATTGGGGAGCTCTTAGTCCCGGATGCTGCCCGTGCAGGTGGGGAATAGGAGCAGCATGTACTTGTTTCCTTGCTTGCCGAATGTCTGAGGCAGAATGTCTGCTGCCGAATGTATTTGTTTCCTTGCTTGCCGAATGTATTTGTTTTCTTGCTTGCCGAATGTCTGCTGCTGTTGGTAGTGTGTTTCATTAGGTGGTGACTAAGTGGATTGGGCAGCTCTTTGTCCCGGACGCTGCCCGTGTATGTAATGAGTGTCGGCAAGTAATTTTTTCCTTGCTCCCTACGTGAAGGGTAACGTTTTACACCCTTTACACCCTTTAAAACCGTAACACCCGTCACACCCTTTACACCCTTTACACCCAGGTGGTCTCGATGCCTCCCACTTGCTTCTGGTGTGGTAATGGAGCAAGGGCCCTTCCCCTGAGAGCGAGTTCCCAAATGCTTCTCACTGCACATGCACATCTGACCCTTTACACCTAGGTTATACTTACTCCTCAAACACCCTTCACACACAG
Source organism: Chlamydomonas sp. ICE-L (assembly GCA_013435795.1). NCBI lineage: Eukaryota > Viridiplantae > Chlorophyta > Chlorophyceae > Chlamydomonadales > Chlamydomonadaceae > Chlamydomonas > Chlamydomonas sp. ICE-L. Next base: position 2,509,542 of record JACBWV010000506.1, read on the forward strand.
GTTAGACTTGCACCTATTACGCCCTTTACACCCTTTACACCTTGTACACCCTTCACACCCTTTGTTTGGGCAAGTACCTCTAGCTTATTTGGCCCACCCCTGAACTGTAATATATTTACATACTTACCCTCTGCACCCAAGTAAAACTTGCACCCTTCACACCCTTCACACCCAGGCGCCCTCAACTCCTCCCACGACCTTCTGGTGTGGCTGTGGAGCAAGGGCTCCTCCCCAGAGAACAAGTTCCGGCGCAAATGCCTCTCACTGCACATGCACATCTGACCCTTTACACCCAGGTTATACTAACACCCTTCACACCTTTCACACCCAGGAGGCCTCAACTCCTCCCACGACCTTCTAGTGTGGTTATGGAGCAAGGGCTCCTCCCCAGAGAGAGAGTTCCTGCGCAAATGCCTCTCACTGCACATGCACATCGTACTCTTTACACCCAGGTTATACTTACACCCTTTACACTCATTACACCCTTTACTCCCAGGTAAAACTTACGCCTAATACACCCTTTACACCAGTAACACCCTTCACACCCTTCACACCCTTGACACACAGGAGGCCTCAACTCCTCCCACAACCTTCTGGTGTGGCTATGGAGCAAGGGCTCCTCCCCAGAGAACGAGTTCCGGCGCAAATGCCTCTCACTGCACTGCACATGCACATCGTGCTCTTTACACCCACGTCATACTAACACCCGTCACACCCTCCACACCCAGTAAGTCTCAACTCCTCCCACGACCTTCTGGTGTGGCTGTGGAGCAAGGGCTCCTCCCGTGAGAGCGAGTTCCGGCGCAAATGCCTCTCACTGCACTGCACATGCACATCGTACTCTTTACACCCACGTCATACTAACTCCCTTCACACCGTCCACACCCAGGAGGCCTCAACTTCTCCCACAACCTTCTGGTGTGGCTGTGGAGCAAGGGCTCCTCCCGTGAGAGCGGGTTCCTGCGCAAATGCCTCTCACTACATATGCGCATCTGACCCTTAACACCCAGGTTATACTCACACCCTTGACACTTTTTATACCCTTCACACCCTTCACACCCTTCACACCCAGGAGGCCTCAACTCCTCCCACGACCTTCTGGTGTGGCTGTGGAGCAAGGGCTCCTCCCGTGAGAGTGAGTTCCGGCGCAAATGCCTCTCATTGCATATGCGCATCTGACCCTTTACACCCAGGTTATACTCACACCCTTGACACTTTTCACACCCTTCACACCCTTCACACCCAGGAGGCCTCAACTCCTCCCACGACCTTCTGGTGTGGCTATGGAGCAAGGGCTCCTCCCCAGAGAGAGAGTTTCGACGTAAGTGCCTCTCACTACATATGCGCATCTCCGCTTCCCATGCCTGCTTGGGGGGAGAGGTGTTGGCCGCAGCTGGCCCAGGTGCTTCTACCGTGTGGCTGCAACAGTACTGCTTGGAGGAGGGGGTGTCACTGGCGGCTGCAGTGGCAGTACACATCTCTCCCCTTGCTGCAGTGGCGGTACACATCTCTTCCCCAGCTCCGGCAACTGTTACAAACGCTGCCAAGAATATGGCTTCTTGGTGCTCAGGCAATGCCTCAGAAGCTGGGGCTTTAAGCAGGCAAATGTGGCCACGCCAACTGTCAGCGTGCCTGCAGTGGGCTACTTGGGCCATCAAACAGCACTTGTTGACGGCAAACCACCTGCGAGGTGAGCTGTTTTGTTTTTTGTTGTTGTGAAAGGAATGACGGTGACTACTGCTAGCTCCGGCTTACGCAGTGGTGTCCTTAATTTCACGTCCTGTGAGTGACTGCATTACACGGATGTAACAATTTCAATTTCAATTTCAAAGGACTTTCACCCCAGGTGGTGGGTCTCCCGACACAAACCAGCGACACCGAGGATTCAGATTGAATGGCGTTGCCACTTCTACAAAAGAGTAGGCGCACTTAGGGTGCGTGCTGCTTGACAAAGGAACTGATGAGGGTTTGCTGGTGCTTTTTGTTTTTTGTAGTTTAGGGGGTCCCGATATTAACTTACCCCTTACAATGATTTTTCACTTGTATTTCTTATATGGAACATAACACCATGCATCCATGTGCCATGTGCACATGCCCGGCCCACTCTCACTCTCACTCTCACTCTGACTCTCACTCCCAACCCCAACCCCACCTTCACCCCCATCCCAAGGTGAACTGCCTGACAAGGGGACTGATGATATGCCTCGCGCCACTCTCCCCTCATCAATCGAGCGGTTCCTCAATATTCTTAAAGGATGTAGATCAGATCCAGATCAGGGTCAGGTAGATCTCAGATCAGATCCAGACCGGGGCCAGATCGGGGTCAGCTTGGGTTCTGATCAGGCCCAGATCAGATCAGTTTCCGGGGAGCGTGACAGCCAAGTGACTAGCCGAGGCCACCAGAGCATTGTGCAGTTACTGGGCGGTGCCTCAGAAGTTCGTGGTGTGAGCATGCAGCTCATTGGATTCCTTACGTCCCTGCTTGACATAGAGACTACACCCAGCAGTGGCTCTGTTGGTGGTGCTGCGCATGGCAGTGGCACTGTTGGTGCTGGTGCTGCTGGTGCAGGTGCTGCTGGCGCTGGTGCTGGTGCTGGTGCTGGTGCTGGTGCTGGTGCTGGTGCTGGTGCTGGTGCTGGTGCTGGTGCTGGTGCTGGTGCTGGTGCTGGTGCTGGTGCTGGTGCTGATGCTGGCGCTGGCGCTGCAGGTGCTGGTGCTGATGCTGGCGCTGGCGCTGCTGGTGCTGGTGCTGGTGCTGGTGCTGGTGCTGGTGCTGGTGCTGGTGCTGGTGCTGGTGCTGGTGCTGGTGCTGGTGCTGGTACTGGTGCTGGTGCTGGTGCTGGTGCTGGTGCTGGTGCTGGTGCTGGCCCTGGTGCCGGTGCTGGTGCTGGTGCTGGTCCTGGTGCTGGTGCTGCTAGCAGGGGCAATGCAACCCAGAACGGTCGCGACTTCTTTTGGGGGAATCCTGGCTTGGCCTCGTTTGTGCTCAAGTGCACCCTAGCTCCCCAAGCTCTGGGCTTCGGTCCATCTGTCGGGTCTCGAAGGAGTTCCTTGCTCTCTGCAACCATCAATCTGCTGGTGAAGATATGTAAGGAGCCTGAAAGCCACCCAAGCCACGAGTTACTGCGCCTGCTAGCATCCAAGGTGTGAAGTTTTTTCATATATCGGTCTTGAGTAAGGGGGGTGAAGTGTGGCGGATAACGATCCTCACGTTCCCCACTCGATCACCACATTTCCCCCATTGTTTACAATTGAACTGAGCCCCAGCAATATTGAAAATGCTAGAACGCAGACGTGAAGATTAGATCACACGCTATTGGTGTACAAACATACACACACACACACTCCCCCCCCCCCCCCCCCCCCCCCCCCACCACCACCACCACCACCACCCACCCACCCACCTATACACGTGCATACACACACACAAATACCTTGCGCTTGCAGACTCAGACATGTGTCGCCCTCTGGATGGATCCCAGCACTATTGAAAGCGCCACAATGCAGCCCATGGACCTGGCAAGCGGAGCTGCAGATGCTGACGACATAGCATGTGTCGTACAAACACACTCACTGTCATCATCTGCTACGTTTCACCCTGGGGGCCCTCCCCCCCCGGCAGCCCAGGGGCACACGCCCAGTGGAGTCCCAGCCCAAGGCCACCTGGCCCTGGGGGGCTTAGCCAAAGGGGGCCCTCCCCTCCCGGCAGCCCAAGGGCACACGCCTAGTGGGGTCCCAGCCCAAGGCCGCCTGGCCCAGGGGGGCTTAGCCAAAGGGGGCTCTCCCCTCCCTGCAGCCCAGGGGCACACGCCCAGTGGGGTCCCAGCCCAAGCCCAGGGGGGATTGGCCCCAGGGGGCTTCGCCCAAGGGCACTCCACTTTTGGTGGCTTGTCCAGCTCAGGGGCCCTGGTCCAGGGCTTGACAGCTCTCCTGTCAGCCCCGCTGCCTGGTGTAAGCTTCCTACCTACAAATCTGCAGTCATCCCTTTCAGAACAGCTGCTGGATCTGGCTTTGCTGACGCCAACCCATCTGACTGCCTCCCCAACACAGAAGGCTACAGCTCTTGCCTCGCTCAGGTTGATATATTGGTCTATAAGTCTAGCTGCTGATTTGAATAGGCATGCCAACGGAGCAGTGCTGGGCCTACCCCCACACCCCACACACCCCACACACCCCACACACCCCACACATTGTACAGTGCTGGGCCAATCAGGTAGGTTTGTGTCCATCTGACTGCCTCCCCGATACAGAAGGCTACAGCTCTTGCCTCGCTCAGGTTGGTATATTGGTTTAGTGTATTGTATTGCCAGGTTGGTATATTGGTTTAGTATATTGTATTGCCAGGTTGGTATATTGGTTTAGTATATTGTATTGCCAGGTTGGTATATTGGTTTAGTATATTGTATTGCCAGCTTGGTGTATTGGTTTAGTATATTTTATTGCCAGCTTGGTGTATTGGTTTAGTATATTGTATTGCCAGCTTGGTGTAATGGTTTATAAGTCTAGCTACTGATTTGAATAGGCATGCCAATGGAACAGTATCCAGTCTGGTCACAATTTGACCCGCCAGTGCTGGGCCTTCCCCCACCCCACACCCACCCCACACACTGTACAGTGCTGGGCCTACTGCACACCTGAGGTGAGCCCGCCAGTGCTGGGCCTTTCCCCACCCCACATCCACCCCACACACTGTACAGTACTGGGCCTACTGCACACCTAAGGTGAGCCCGCCAGTGCTGGGCCTACTTCTGAAATCCACCCTCTTTGCTGGCTATCCCTACAAGACGGCCTTCCACATAATCCCCTCCTTGATGTGATGTTGAGCAGTCCTTCAGGCCTTTCAGAATACACGGCCTTATGCACACCCACACCCACCACCCACAGTGTAATTCACTCCCATTGCAGGCTGTCCCTACGAGCTGGCCTGCCACATAATTTCCTCCTTTGTGTGCTGTTGAACAGTCCTTCAGGCCTGTTAGAATACACGGCCTTATGCACACCCACCCACACCACCCACATAGTGTAATCCACCCACTTTTCAGGCTGTCCCTACGAGCCAGCCTGCCACATAATCGCCTCCTTCATGTGCTGTTAACTGCAAAAGTAGGGGGTCTTCGCCACCCTTTTCAGCACCCCAGTGGCACCTCTATCACCCCATTATGCACTCTTTAAGACAAAAAAAAATCTATCGGGCCTGTCAGTTTACACAACCTAATGCACACCCACACACTGTGATTCACTCCCATCTCAGGCTATCCTTATGAGCCGGCCTGCCACATAATCGCCTCCTTGATGTGCTGTTGAACAGTCCATCAGGCCTGTCAGTATACACGGCCTTATGCACAACCACACACTGCCCACACACTGTAATTCACACACACACCCTGTAACTCAATCACTCTGCAGGCTATCCCTACGAGCCGGCCTGCCACATAAACGCCTCCTTGATGTGCTGTTGAACAGTCCATCAGGCCTGTCAGTTTACACAGCCTTCAAGCCTGTTCTTACACAGTGGGTGCTCTTCAATGCCCAAGAGTGTGTCCCCCTCCTCTTCTCTGCACTGGTTGCGCAACTGGACAGTCCTGATGGTGGTGGTGGTGGTGGTGGCGGTGACTGTGGTGGTGAAGGTGGTGGTGGCAGTGTTGGTGTTGGTGTTGGGGGTGTTGATGGTGGTGTTCCTAACCAATCGGAGCAGTACAAGCGAACGCGTGTCACAGAAACCTCTGGTTCTGATCAGCCTGGTGGTGGTGGTGGTGGTGGACCTATGACAGCTAGCACACACGCTTGCAGGGAGGTGGCGGAGGCTCTCCTGGGTGGGGCTGTTGAGAGCATCAAATTGAGTAAGCTGTCGAACTCAGGGGGTATGCCTGATGTTCAGCAAGCACTCTTTATGAGTTCGGCGATGGCAAATATCCAGCTTCTCCAGCCCTTGTTTTTGACCGACTCCTCAGGTTCCACACCAGCGTCAGCTCACGCAGCGGGGCCAGCACCAGCATCAGCCTCGAACCAATTTCCAGCTCTGCAAGCAGCAGCAGCTGCCACCGAGGGGGTTGCGAACAACAACAAGTTGCTGTTCCTGAAACTGCTACGCTCTCTGTTGGAGGTTGATTCGGCTGCTGCCTTGAATTCGGGACACAGAAATTCAGGAATGCTTATCAAGGTGCGAGGTAGTCTCTACCCCCCCCCCCCCCACACACACTCCCACCCCCTATCTCTCTCCTTCACTCAAAAATGCACCTTGCAGGCCTACACATCCTGCTTGGCAGTACACAAGAAGGACGACGCCCCTGTCTGACCACAAGCCCTACAGCTGTTGCACCCCCCCCACCACCACCCCCACCACCAGCCCCCCCACCAGCCCATATCTCTCTCCCTTACACACGAACGCACCTTGCAGGCCTACACATCCTGCTTGGCAGTACATAAGAAGGACGACGCCCCTGTGTGACCACAAGCCCTACAGCGTCCGCACCCCACACCCACACCCACTCCCACACCCACACCCACACCCACACCCACACCCACCAGCCCATATCTATCTCCCTTACACACAAGCGCACCTTGCAGGCCTACCTATCCTGCTTGGCAGTACAGAAGAAGGACGACACTCCTGTGTGACCACACGCCCTATAGCTACTGCAACCCCCACCCCCACCACATCCACCCCCCCCAGACCATATCTCTCTCCCTTACACACGAACGCACCTTGCAGGCCTACATATCCTGCTTGGCAGTACAGAAGAAGGACGACGCCCCTGTGCGAATACAAGCGCTTCAGTTGCTGCCGCTGCTGCTGCCCTCTATCCAGTGCGAGGAGCACATGAACCAGGTCACTGCAGCAGTGATGAAACTAGCTGACCAGTTCTTGTCTGGAAGAACCCATAAAATGTACAGGTGGGAGTGGTATGCATATGCATGTATGTATGTATGTATGTATGTATGTATGTATGTATGTATGTATGTATGTATGTATGTATGTATGTATGTATGTATGTATGTATGTATGTATGTATGTATGTATGTATGTATGTATGTATGTATGTATGTATGTATGTATGTATGTATGTATGTATGTATGTATGTATGTATGTATGTATGTATGTATGTATGATGTATGTAGTATGTATGTATGTATGTATGTATGTATGTATGTATGTATGTATGTATGTATGTATGTCTGTATGTAGTATGTATGTATGTATGTATGTATGTATGTATGTATGTATGTATGTATGTATGTATGTATGTATGTATGTATGTATGTATGTATGTATGTATGTATGTATGTTTGTATGTATGTTTACAGTCCAGGGGTTGCCAAATAGGCTAGATGGACTGGTGAGGTTGACAGTATGCATACGCCTGTATTTGCACAGGCCAGGGGTTGGCTAATAGGCTAAAGGGACTGGTGGTGAGAGCGATGGTATGCATATGTATGTATGTATGTGTGTTTACCAGAGCACATGGACCAGGTCACTGTAGCAGTGATGAAACTAGCTTACCAGTTCCTGTCTGGAAGAACCCATAACAGGTACAGGTGGGAGAGATGGTATGTTCTAGCTGCCTTGAACAGATGGGTATTCACAGCAACTACCTGAATACCCTCAGAAACATGTATAAACAAGTCAGTATGAGAGTACGTGTAGGCAATCGTGTTTAGAGGGACTGGTTGTAAGAGTGGCGGTATGCATATGCATGTATGTATGTTTACCATCCAGGGGTTGCCTAATAGGCTAGTGGTACTGGTGGTGAGAGTGACAGTATGCAGCAGTGATGAATCTAGCTGACCAGTTCTTGTCTAGAAGAACCCATAGCATGTACAGGGGGGAGTGATGGTATGCATATGTATGTATGTATGTTTACCGTACAGGGGTTGCCTAATAGGCCAGAGGGATTGGTGGTGAGAGGGACGGTATGCAGCAGTGATGGAATGCAGCAGTGATGCATCTAGCTGACCAGTTCCTGTCTGGAAAAAACCATAACGTGGTGGTGAGAGTGATGGTTATCTACAGTGATGGAATGCAGCTGTAATGGAACTAGCAGACCAGTTCCTATCGAGAAGAACGTATAACATCCTAATTGCTTGCCAGGTACTCTGCCGAGGCCATTGCTCACACCAGCCAGGTCATGGCCATCATTGAATCTGTGAGCGTACTGACATATTGTGCTCCTTTCTCCACCCCCAAACTCCATCTGCATGCCAGGTACTCTGCCGAGGCATTGTTCACATCAGCCAAGTGATCATCGTCATCGACACCAATCGTGCACCCACTGACTTAAATCCTGTCCCTGCTCCCACACCCCATTGGCTTGGCAGGTACTCTGCCGAGGCCATTGCTCACATCAGCCAGGTTATGGCCATCATTGGAACTGTGAGCGCACTGACACTCGGACAGACTGTAATCCCTTCTCTGCCCCCACACCCATTGGCTTGCCAGGTATTCTGCCTAAGCCATTGCTCACATCAGCCAGGTTATGGCCATCATCGACACTGATCGTGCACTGACATACGTTACTCCTTTCACTCCCTCCACACCGCTTATGCTTGCCAGGTACTATGCAGAGGCCATTGCTCACATCAGCCAAGTGATCATTATCATCGACACCGATCGTGCACTCACTGACTTCACTCTTCCTTGCCCCCACACCCCATTTGCTTGCTAGGTACTCTGCCGAGGCCATTGCTCACACCAGCCAGGTTATGGCCATCATTGAAATAGTGAGCGAACTGACAGACCTACCTCCTTTCTCTGCCCCCACACCCATTTGGTTGCCAGGTACTCTGCCGAGGCCATTGCTCACACCAGCCAGGTTATGGCCATCATTGAAACAGTGAGCGAACTGACAGACCTTCCTCCTTTCTCTGACCCCACACCCATTTGCTTGCCAGGTACTCTGCCGAGGCCATTGCTCACACCAGCCAGGTTATGGCCATCATTGAAACAGTGAGTAAACTGACAGACCTTCCTCCTTTCTCTGCCCCCACACCCATTTGCTTGCCAGGTACTCTGCCGAGGCCATTGCTCACATCAGCCTGGCAATCGCCAACATCGACACCCATCATGCACTGACAGACTGTACTCCTTTCTCTACCCCACACCCCATTTGGTTGCCAGGTACTCTGCCGAGGCCATTGCTCACACCAGCCAGGTCATGGCCATCATTGAATCTGTGAGCGTACTGACATATTGTGCTCCTCTCTCCACCCCCAAACTCCATCTGCATGCCAGGTACTCTGCCGAGGCATTGTTCACATCAGCCAAGTGATCATCGTCATCGACACCCATCATGCATTGACAGACTGTACTCCTTTCTCTACCCCACACCCCATTTGCTTGGCAGGTACTCTGCCGAGGCCATTGCTCACATCAGCCAGGTTATGGCCATCATTGAAACTGTGAGCGCACTTTGCCGTATCCAGCCACACCCTCACTTGAAACCATCTGGCGGCAGCGCCCAGGGGCCACAGTCGGCACCAGAACTGGATGCTATTTGCCCTACAGCTGCCCGGCAGTTTCTAGATGCACCCGAACTGGTCGCTATTCGCTCAGCAGCTGCCAGGCAGCTTCTAGATGCTCTCCTGCCAGTGTTCCAGGAGCTCGGTAGCAAAGATAGGCATCTCTTCCAGACTGAGATATCAGCTCGCATGAGGGAGATTGCCAAGGCAGCCTGGATTCCAGCCATCCAATCTGAGCATCAGATACAGGTCAGTCCCCCCCCCCCCCCAATATATATCCACCACCAGCCAAGCCCAAACACACATGTACATGCACACAAATACATATACGCCTACCTCCCCCCCCCCCCCCCCCCCCCCCCCCCCCCCCCACACACACACACACCACACACACATACGCACGTACGTTGGATTCCAGCCATTCAATCCGAGCATCAGATAAAGGTCAGTTGTTTCCCCCTGCTATACATAGCAATCACGACTTTTGACCCCATTTTCGCCCAAATTGCCTCTATAAGCAATACAAAGAAAATTGCCCTAAATTAAGAGATATCAGCTCGCATGAGGGAGATCGCCAAGTCGGCCTGGATTCCAGCCATCCAATCTGAACATCAAATACAGGTGCCCCCATACACCCTCACCACCACCGGCCAAGCCCAAACACACATGTATATAAACACACACACACTGGATTCCAGCCATCGGATCCGAGCATCAAATACAGGAATAAATATGCCAGGAATTACTTTCCCCGCTATATATCCACCACCAGCCAAACCAAAACACACATGTATATACACACATACATATACGCCTCCCCCCCCCACACACACACACACACCCACACCCACACCCACACATTAGATTCCAGCCACCCAATCTGAGCATCAGATACGGCTGCAAGATAAGAATTACCCAATTAAACGACCATCCCATGGGGGGTGAGCTTTAAATTTTACTTTATGATTAAATTACCACTGTAGCACGAACTCAGGGCCCCTGTGGGAAAGCCGAATGTTTGGGATTCAGTTCATCCATGCTTTTTCTTTTTAGCCCTTCCTGCATGGTTGGGCAAGTCCCTTGAGCCTATTTCTCCTACCCCTGGACTGTAATTAACATGCATGCATACAGGGTCAGGTTAACATACATACATAGCCCTTCCTTTCACGGTTGGGCAAGTCCCTTCAGCCTATTTGTCCTACCCCTGGACTGTAAATTACATACATGCATACATGGTCAGGTTAACAGACATACATAGCCCTTCCTGTCACGGTTGGGCAAGTCCCTTCAGCTTATTTGTCCTACCCCTGGACTGTAATTTACATGCATGCATACATGGTCAGGTTAACATACATACATAGCCCTTCCTGTTACGGTTGGGCAAGTCCCTTGAGCCTATTTGTCCTACCCCTGGACTGAAATTTACATGCATGCATACATGGTCAGGTTAACATACATACATAGCCCTTCCTGTCACGGTTGGGCAAGTCCCTTTAGCCTATTTGTCCTACCCCTGGATTGTAATTGACATACATAGTCCTTCCTGTCACGGTCGGGCAAGTTCCTAAATCCTATTCGGCCTACCACTGGACTGTAACATACAAACGTAGCCCTTCCTGTCAAGGTTGGGAAAGCCCTTTTAGCCTATTGGACCTACCCCTGGACTGTAACTTACATACATGCATGCATACATGCACAGGTGCAAGCTGCAATGTCGAGCTTCCAGGAGGGTAGTCAGCAGCTAAAGGCTACTGGGGCTCCAACTCAAAGGTGCGTACTTGATTAATGCATTTATTTATTTTGAAATATTATGGGCAAGGTAGTGTATTAGTATCGGCCTGGATTCCAGCCATCCAATCAGAGCATGACAAAAAGGGGCAAGCAGCAATGTCGAGCTATCATGTGGGTAGTCAGCAGCTCAAGGGTACTGGGGCTCCAACTCAAAGGTACACACTTGATACTGTTTTTTTAGCCCCTTTCAGCGAACCAATTGGTCTAGTGGTACACCAAATCACTTTGAGGATGCAGGGTCGGGGGTTCGATTCCCTCTGCGGTCGCCCTGAGCGTTGCAGGTCGTTGTCAACCGCGAAGGTAGCTTGTCCAGTTGAGGTATAAGACCGCTCTCTACCCGTGTACAATGGGTTCCCTTAATACCACGCCCCACCAGGCGTTATCACTACTGTTTTTGGGGGTGGGTGGGGGGAGGGGGGGTGGGTCGGGGAAGGGTTGTGGGTGGGGGGAAAGGGTGGGGGGTTGGGGGAAAAGGGGTTGGGGGGAGGGGGGAGAAGGGTTGGGGGGAAGGGGTGTGTGGGGTGTGTGGGTATGGGTTGTTGTTGTGGGGTGTGGTGTGGGTTGGTTTGTTTTTTTTTTCTTCGTTTCTTCTTTTTTTTATTCTTTTGTTTTCTATTTTTTTTTTTTTTTTTTTTATGGGCTTTTATTTTTTTTTGTTTTTGTTTCTTTTTTTGTTTTTGCTTTTCTTTATTTTTTTTTTTCTATTTTATTTTTTTTGGTTTTTCTTTTTTTTTTTTTTTTTTTTTTTTTTCTTTTTATTTTTTTTTTATAATTATTTTGATTTTTTTTTGGGTTTTTTTTTATTGCTTTGTTTTTTGTTCTTTATTGTTGTTTTTTTTTAATTTATTTATTCTTGGTTTGTATTTGCTTTTTTTTTATTTGTTTTTTATGTTTTTTTTATTGTAATTTTTTTGATTTGTTTTGGACTTATTTTCTGTTTTTATGTTTCTTGTGTATTTTTTTTAATCTTTCTTTTGTTTCTTCTTTTTTTTTTTCTCTTCTTTGTTTTTTTTTTTTTCCTATTTTTTTATTTTCTTTATTTGTTTCCTTTTCTGCATTTTTTTTGTCAATTGTTAAATTGCTTTTTGTTTTTCTATTTCTTTCTCTTTATTTCTGTTTTTTTTTTTTTCTTTTATTTATTTTTTTAGTTTTTTTGTTTTTTTTTTTTTTTATCTTTTATTTTCTTATTTTTTTTTGTTTTGTGTTTTTTTTTTGTGTTATTTCGGTCTTTTTCTTCTTTTTTTTTTTAAGTTGGTTGTATGTTCTGGTGTGATGGGGGGGGGGGGGGGTATTTGTATGATGGTCACGTAGCCCAAGGATGATCCAATCAGAGCATTGGGATATGGCAGGTGTCCGAGCTATTATTGATCCAACCCACTCCCATCCCCACGGGGGTAGTCAGCAGCTCAAGGCTACTGGGGCTCCAACCAAAGGTATGCACTTGATACATTAATTTATATTGAAATCGTATGGGCCAAGGTAATATAAAAGTATTGGGCTGGATTCCAGCCATCCAATCAGTGCATGATATAAAGGTGCAAGCTGCAATGTCGAGCTATCATGAGCAATGTCGAGCTATCATCGATCAAGGCTACTGTTGCTCCAACTCAAAGGTACGCACTTGATTCATTCATTTATTTGGAAATAGTATGGCCAGTATATTACAACCGCATTGACCTGGCTTGCAGCCATTCAATCAGAGCATGACATAATGGTGCAAGCTTCAATGAATCGAGCTTGCATGAATTCGTGAGGGTGGTCGGCAGCTCAAGGCTACTGGGGCTCTAACTCTAAGGTGCGTACTTGATCATTACATGTATTTGGAAATAGTATGGGCAATGTAGTGTAATAGTATTGGCCTGGATTCCAGCCATCCAATCAGAACATGATATATATGTTCAAGCTGCAATGTCGAGCTATCATGAGGGTGGTCAGCAGCTCAAGGCTACTGGGGCTCCAACTCAAAGGTACGTACTTGATTAATGTATTCATTTTGAAAAAGTGTGGGCAAGGTGGCAGTGATTTTTTTTCAAATCTGAAAGTGGGTTCTTCTAGCTGTATGGTTTCAGGGCTCCTCCAGGGACAGCGTTTTGGTGCTTTCTGTAGCTGATTGTAGCTTTTTGTAGCTTTTTAGGGCCATTTAGGGCCATGTAGGGAAAAAGACAAAAGAAAGATAATTTCTTTTTACTTTTTTTATAGCGATAATTTTGCTGAAACGGGGTCGAAACTAGCGATCGCTATATAAAGCGGTAAAAAAAATCCCTGCAAGGTAGTGAAATAGTGTAGGCCTGGATTCCAGCAATTCAGTCAGAGCATGATATAATCCAGCCATCCAATAAGAGCATTATACAAAGGGGCAAGCTGCAATATTGAGCTATGATGAAGCTGGTCAGCAGCTCAAGGCTACCGGGGCTCTAACTTAAAGGTACGCACTTGATTAATGCATTTTGATTTTAATAGCATGGGCAAGGTGAGTCCTTATAATCAATACGGCCTGGATTTCACCCTCCATGTCAGAGCCATAGAGGTACATGTGCACGCTGCAATGTCCGACTATCCTGGATGGTTGGTCGGCAGCTCAAGGCTAGACTGGAGCTCTAACATCTACGGTATTGTCAACCACCCCCCCTTTCTCTAAACTCACACATCCACCATACTTCCTACCCCGCCCCCAACCCCCCAAGACACGACCACCCAAAACCCGCCGCCCGCCCATAAAGATAAGGAGAGTAGCGGACAGAGGGTATATTCTCGGACAAAACTAGGGAAACAAAAACACGATCGAACCAACGCCCCCCCTCTAAAATTGTAGGAAGGGCGCGATGCCCAACCCCCACCGCACACCTCCTATCCACACAGGTCATCTAGAGCCACCCACACCCTCACCACCACCAGCCTTGCCAGCCTGGACTCCCTGGACAGCCTGGCAGCTACAGCCGTCGAGGTTGACTACAGTGCATCTATGACTGCGCCACCTGCAGACACTCTCCCCTCCCAAACTCTCCCTCCTACTCTCCTCCTCCTCTCCCGCCCAACTCTCACGCATCTCGCTCACACTCACTCCCCTTTCCCCGTTTCCTCATACCCCCGAGCCCGGGTAGCCGCCCCGCACTCCGAGCTAACCACTCACTCCAACCCTAGCGGTCCTCCGCACCCCCAAAGCCCCAACCGCCCGCCCCACCACCTCCCGGGCCCCCCCGCCCCCCCGGCAACCAACCACACAAAGGGGTCATCTTAGCAACCCACATCACCCTCACCAACCAACAGCAAGCCAAAATATCTCATGTATATACACAACACCTACACCTACACCGTCCCCCCTCTACACCACCCCACATGTCACACCTCCCTCCACCCAGGTTCATCTAGAGCCCCCCACGACCCTCACCACAACCAGCCGAGCCAAAACACTCATGTAATACCACACACCTACCCCTAACCCCTCCCCCCCCCCCCCCCCCCCACACACACACACACCTCCCATCCCCCAGATCCATCTAGAGCCACCCACACCCTCACCACAACTCAGCCGAGCCCAAACACTCATTAAATAAACAACACACCTACCCCCCCCCACACACACACCTCCCATCCACACAGGTCATCTAGAGCCACCCACACCCTCACCACCACCAGCCTTGCCAGCCTGGACTCCCTGAACAGCCTGGCAGCTACATCCGTCGAGGTGGGCCTACAGCGCATCTATGACCCCACGCCAACCTGCACGCTTCTCACGCCCCCCTTGCCGACTGTCTTTTTACCTCCCCCCCTCCCATACCTCCCCCCCTCCCCCAACCCCCCCCAACACCAGGTCTCTAGATCCACCCACACCACCCTCACCACCACCAGCCTTGCCAGCCTGGACTCCCTGAACAGCTTGGCAGCTACAGCCGTCGAGGTGGGCTACAGCGCATCTATGACCACGCCACCTGCGGACGCTCTCCCTCCCCTCGCCGACTGCCTCATCCAGTGGCTATGGGACATGGTGGTTCTTAGCCCCTCGGCTGGAGTCAGTTGGGAGTTGAGGCAAGGGCTAGCTGATACCCTACTGCTCCCTCTTGTCCACAAGGCACCTCGTGGGTGTCTGCTGAGGGTGTTGAAGGATAGGCTGCCCTCGTTGATGAAACAGTTTGGACGAGGTTTGGCGTACGCTGGGTTGGGTGGGTGGGTGGTGGGTGGTGGGTCGCGGTATGAGGGTGGGGGGGGGCGTGGTTATGGTGGGTGTTGTGTGGGTGTGTTGGTGGTGTGGGGGTGTGGGGTGAGGGAGGGGGGGGGTTGTGGATGCTGTGTTGTTGTGTGTGTCTGTGTGGTGTTAAAGGGAGGGGGGGGTAGTGGGGGCTGGGTACCCATGTGCTATATCTAGCCCCTCGCCTCGGAGTCTTGGGAGTTGAGGCAAGGGCTAGCTGATACATACTGCTCCCTCTTGCCACACGGCACCTCGTGGGTGTCTGCTGAGAGTGTTTAAGGATAGGCTACCCTCGTTGATGAAACAGTTTGAATGCCCAATACCCTCGGGTGAGTTGGGAACGATTGGGGGGGTGGGTATGTGTGGGTGGGTGTGTGGTGTGTGGGGGTTTGGTAGGATGCGTGGGTGGGGTGGTGCTTGGTGGGGGTGTTGGTTGGGGTGATTGGTGTAGTGGGATGGGTTGGATGAGGGAGCTGGGGTGTGCGGTTTTTGGTGGTGGTGTGTGATGTCCTCTTAGTGTGATGATACGAATGGGGGAGGGGTGGAGGGGTGAGGGGGGGGGGTGGTAAAAGGACCTGGAGTGTGCTTAGTGCCCCAATACTGCCTGGAGATTCATTGGAGTTTGAGGCAAGGTCTCGCCTAGCTGAATACAGCTACTGCTTCCCTTCTTCTCGGTCACAAGAACGTGCACAATATACCATTTCTGGTGTTGATCTGTCGGAATGTTTAGGTATAGGGATACCTACCTCGGTGATGAAACAGTTTGAAAATGACCCATACCCCGCGGTGTGAAGTGTTGGATGGATGGTTTGGTGTTAGGGTGGGTGGGTGGTTGTTTGGGATGGGGGGTGCAATGGGGTGGGTGTGGGTGTTGGGTGGCTGTGGTGGTATGAAGTGTCCAAGTTGACGCTGTATCCTGCTGAGGGTGTTCAAGGATAGGCTTGTTGCCCATCGTTGAGTGCATCCGGTGTTGACATGCCCAATTACCTCCGTCGGGTGAGTTTGGGATGGGTGTTTGTGTGTAGGTGGGTGGGTGGTTGTTTGGGATGGGTGTGTGTGTGTGTGGTGGCGGTGGTGGTGGTGGGTGTGTTTCTGCTGAGGGTGTTCAAGGATAGGCTGCCCTCGTTGATGAAAGAGTTTGAATGCCCAATACCCTCTGGTGAGTTTGGTATTTGCGTGTGTGCCAGCTATGGGTGTTCAAGGATAGGCTGCCCTGTTGATGAAACAGCTAGAGTGCCCAATACCCTCGGGTAAGTTTGGGATGGGTGTGTGTTTGTGTTTGTGTGTGTGTGTGTGTGGAATGTAGCTTAGTCGTTGGAGGCTGTGTGTGGCTACAGCTGTGTGGTGTGGAGGTGGGATGGGGTGGTTATTGTTGTGGTGGTGGAAGGCAATGGGGTGTTTGGGTGGACACACACCCCATCCACCACACCATGATCTCCACCTCTACACACCCACACACACACACACCACCCACGAAACCCCGACCGAACTCCAACTTGTCTCTTTCGACCCCTATACTTACACAACTCCCTCCCACACCTCCCGCGTCGGCCTGCAACACATCAAACACACGACACACCCACACAGCACACAACCCCTCACACTATATCGTCCACCCCCAACAACACACACACACACACCTTCCCCTTTCATCACCCCTTCCTCTAGACCCCCTCCCACACCCATCCCCCCCCTCACCCCCATCCACACCCCGCAACCTACACCACAAAACACACCCACACAGAACCACCAACCACACCCCCGCATTCCACCCCTCCTCTAAGACCCCCTGAAGGCTTGCCTTGGAATCTTCCGACGCAACGATCTGCCACTCCATGGTTTGCCAGGCCATGTAGCCGCGGCCCCTGACCAAGCTGCTATAAAAACAACATGACCCCACACACACCCACTCCCACTGTCTTTCACCCCTTCTTCTAGACCCTCCCCCCAACCCACCCACCCACACACACCCACCCACCACACACACTTCTTTCACCCCTTCCTCTAGACCCCCTGAAGGCTTGCCTTGGGATCTTCCGACGCAACATCTGCCACTCCATGGTGGAGGCCATGTACCGCGGCCTGAGCGACTCGGACATCAAGCAATGGGTGTTCAGCCCCATTGGACCTCTCATGAAGAACTCTACACTAATGAACCTGATCACGGCTGATTTCCGCGCGCTGACGGCTTGCTGCAGGTAAGGCAACTAGAATGCACAAGTGCAACTATAATGTACCCAGTGCAAGGTGCAGAAATACGATACATACGATAACACACGCATGAAGATCTTTACAATAATGAACCTGATCACGGCTGATTTCCGGGCGCCGGCGGTGTGCTGTCGGTGAGGCAACTAGAATGCTAATTGTGCAGAGTGCCAGATGCAGAAAACGAAAACACCTACACAATGTCCTAACCTCATGAACCCGATCACGGCTGATTTCCGGGCGCTGACGGCTTGATGCAGGTGAGGCAACTATAATGCACGCTTGCAATTATAATGTACACAGTGCAAGATGCAAAAAATACTATACATACAATAGCACACACACCAAAAAATATACAGGAATACTATACATACGATAACACACACATGAAAAACTATACACCCATGAACCTGATAACGACTGATGTTTTCCCCGGGCGCTGATGGTGTGCTACATGCAAGGGAACTATGATGCACAACGCTCCCTCCACCTTCACCTTCACCTCCACCTTCTACATCACCTTCAGCTCCACCTTCACCTTCACCTTCACCTTCACCTTCACCTTCACCTTCACCTTCACCTTCACCTTCACCTTCACCTTCACCTTCACCTTCACCTTCACCTTCACCTTCACCTTCACCTTCACCTTCACCTTCACCTTCACCTTGTGTGGAAGGTGGAGGTGAAGGTGATGTGGAAGGTGAAGGTGAAGGTGCATCATAGTTCCCTTACATGTAGCTGTCAGCGTGGATGAGGGTGTGCTACATTTAAGGGAACTATGATGCACAACGCACTCAATGTATGCAAGTCCCTTTAGCCTATTTGGCCTACCTCTGGACTGCAACATACATACAGATAATGCAAGATGCAGAGATAATATACATATGAAAACACCTACAGGAACAACTCTAACCCCATGAACCTGATCACGGCTGATTTCCGCTCGCTGACGGTGTGCTGTAGGTGAGGCAACTAGAATGCAACGCATGCACACTGCAGGATACATAAATACGGTACATACAATGAAACGTGCATGAAGAACTCAAAGCTGGTGAAGCTGACGGTGTGATGCATGTGAGGCAGTGGTGTGCTGCATGTGAGGCAAGTAGCATACAACGCAATGCAGGATACATAAATACGATACATACAATGAAACGTACATGAAGGACTCAAAGCTCGTGAAGCTGATCACTATTGATTGCCAGGTGCTGATGGTGTATGTTACAGTCCAGGGGTAAGCCAAATAGGCTAAAGGGACTTGCCCAACCGTGATAGGAAGGGCTAAATATAAGAAGCATCGATGAACTAACCCCCAAACAATCTACAATGGTGTACGTCGCATGAAGGAGTCCCTCCCGCCTGGAGGGTGGCACTTACTATGCCTGCCATGGTGACTTTCCCCAGCTGCAGCGTACGCGAGGGTCCCCTTAACACCACGCCCCTCCAGGCGTTTTTATTCATTTTTAGCGATGGTGTGCCGCAAGAGGTTGGGAACTTTAGGGATATCTAGGGCCATTAAGGGCCATATATTGGGGTTATTTGTTGCTGCAATCTGGGCCAAAACAGGGTCAAAAGTAGCAAAATCTATATATAGTAGAAAACAAAATCTCTGGCTAATGGTGTGCTTCATGAGTTTGGGAACCGGTGCGGTGGGTTTGCAGATGGATGGTCTAGCGAAGGGTTTGCAGGCGGATGATATTAATATGTTGTGTGTGTATGTGCTGCAGAAGTTTGGGAACCAGTGTGATGGATTTGATTTGATCTGACTTGATATTATTTGATTTGATTTGATTTGTTTTGATTTGATTTGATTTGATCACAGCTGATAACCAGGTGCTGATGGTGTGCTGTAGGAGTTTGTGCGGTGGCTTTTCTTTCCTTTTCTTTGCTGTCTTTTCCTTCCGTTCCTTTCAGTTGCCTTTCATTTCCCTTTAATGCATATTCATGTACTGTCCTTTACTGTGCCTGTACTGGGCCGTGAATTTACTGGTCCTGGTACAGATAATTCCTTTCCGTTCTTCCTTTCCTTTCCTTTTCTTTTCCTTTCTTTCCTTTCCTTTCCTTTCCTTTCCTTTCCTTTCCTTTCCTTTCCTTTGCTTTGCTTTGCTTTGCTTGCTTGCTTTGCTTTGCTTGGTTCGCTTTGCCTTTGCTTTGTTTGCTTTGCTTTGATTTGCTTGCTTGCTTTGCTTTGTTGCTTGCTTTGCTTTGCTTGTTTCCTGTACCTTCCTTCCTTTTTTTTCTTTTCTTTTCTTAACTTTGTTTATATCACATCTGATTTTTGAGGGCTGATGCTGTGCTGCAGGAATTTGGGAAACAGTGCGATGGATTTGCAGATGGAGGGTCTGGCCAGAAGAGCAATGTGCCGTGCATGGAACGCATGCATGGCCCTGGTGGCAGCAACACAAAACAACGTGAAGCAGTATGTGAAACCTCTTCATGTGGCAGGTGTGTGCATTTGTATGTATTACAAATTAGTATTTATATAATCAGATCTGATTGTTAAATACATGTTCAAAAACAAAAAAACTTGTATTACAAATTAGTTTTTATATAATCAGATCTGATTGTTAAATACATATTCAAAAACAAAAAAACTTGTATTACAAATTAGTTTTTATATAATCAGATCTGATTGTTAAATACATGTTCAAAAACAAAAAAACTTTTTTTATTTTGTTTAGTCCAGGGGTAGCCAAATAGGCTGAAGGGACTTGCTCAACCATTAAAAAAGGAGAGGCAGTTTTCATGTGGCTGGTAAGTGGAGATGGTAACAAGTCCTAGTCGTGTCGCAAGCAGTGCGAGAAATTGGCGGAGAGTGTTGTCTATCAGAGCGAAAGGTGGCATCAGAATGGAGAGCAGCGACCAGAGCCAGGGTTTAAGAGACAGAGTTTACACTCCACCTACAATCCACCTACACTCCACCTACACCCCACTAGCACTTGCCCAAGCTCGATATCAGGAGGGGCTTAAGCAAAAACTAGCACTGATTAACTGAACTACACTCCACCTACACTCCACCTGTAACATACCTACCTTGCCCATACATGAATTCAGGTAGGGAGGGAGAGAGGTTAGCAATGTGGCGTACAATCCACCTATGCTACACCTACACTCCACCTACACCCCACCTACACTCCAACTACACCCCACCTACACTCCACCTGTACCATACCTACCTTGCCTACAAATGAATGCAGGTGGTGAGGGGGAGAGGTCAGCAATGTGGCGTACCCTCCACCTTCGCTACACCTACACTCCACCTGTAACAAACCTACCTTGCCCATACATGAATGCAGGTGGGGAGGGAGAGAGGATAACAATGTGGCGTCATCTGTTCGGATCGGCCAAAGAGGTGCCCACCTTCACTGTGGAAACTAGCTCTGGTGGCAGAGGCTCCTATACGGCAAAGCTGCAGAAGGCAAAAGCTAACTCATCAGCTGGAGGTACGATCTTTTACCTACCGATATTTTTCTTTTCTTTGTACCTTTTTGGTTAAGTCCCTCCTTATGGGGGGCGGGAGCCCCCAGGGTCACTGTTTTGTCCGTCTGACCAACAGAAACAAGAAACACGTAACAGAAAACAAACAACAAGCAACAAGCTCTGGTGGCAGAGGCTCCTATACGGCAAAGCTGCAAATGGCAAAAGCTAACTCATCAGCTGGAGGTACGATCTTTTCTTTGTACCTTATGGGGCGGAGCCCCCCCTTCTGGGGGGGCGGGAGCCCTTAGGGTCACTGTTTTGTCCGTCTGACCAACAGAAACACGGAACACGAAATAAGAAACACAAAACAAGCTCTGGTCGCAGAGGCTCCGATACAGCAAAGCTGCAAAAGGCAAAAGCTAACTCATCACCTGGAGGTGCCATCTTTTTTTGTACCTTTTGGGGCGGAGCCCCCCCTTCTGGGGGGGTGGGAGCCCTCAGGGTCACAGTGTTGTCCGTCTGACCACAAGAAAGAAGAAATACGAAACACAAAACACATAACACAAAACACGAAACAAGCTCTGGGGGCAGAGGCTCCTATACGGCAAAGCTGCAAAAGGCAAAAGCTAACTCATCACCTGGAGGTACAATGTTTTCTTTGTACCTTTTTGGGGCGGAGCCCCCCCCTTCTGGGGGGCGGGTTTCTGCGTTGTCCGCTGACCAAAAGAAACACGAAACCGAAACTTGAAAAATCACAAGGAACGCACAACACGAAACTCATTACCTGTGGCACTATACTTTATATGTATCCCCCCCAATCACCCCACCCCATCAAACACCCCTCCCTCACCCACCCCACTCAGGGCCAGCCTCGCTAATGTCACTGGGCAGCACACTGCACAGCTCAAACACTTCCGTGGCCACTCTCAACTCCAAGCTTACCTCACCCCACTCACCCACCCCACTCACCACACCATCTCACCCCCTCCCCCCACTCCCCCACCCCACTCAGGGCCAGCCTCACTAATGTCACTTGGCAGCACACTGCACAGCTCAAACCCTTCCGATGCCACTCTCAACCCCAAGCTTTCCCCATCCCACTCACCCACCCCACTCACTCACCCCTCTCACCCAACCTGCTAACCCCCTCCACTACCCCCCACACACACACTCACACCATCTCACCCCCCCGCACACACTCACCCACCCCACTCAGGGCCAGCCTCACTAATGTCACTAGGCAGCACACTGCACAGCTCAAAGTCTTCCCTGTCCCCACCCACCCACCCACCCATCGACAAAACTCACCCAAGCTTGGTGAAACACCTCGCAACTTACCTCACCATCCTAACCTTGGTGACTCAGGGCCAGCCTTGCTAATGTCACTGGGCAGCACACTGCACAGCTCAAACCCTTCCGTGGCTACACTGAGCGCCAAGATTTCCTCTTCCCAGCTGCTAGACGAGTTCAACCCCGTGAACTTGATACATGACCAGCCACCCTCTCAGCAGCGCCAGGTAGGACGTGTGTGATAGACTGTGTTGCTGGATCAAGCTGTAACTCAGGGGGGGTGCCTGATTAGTACGCAGCGGGAGGAGGAAGAAAAAAAAAACTACACAAGAAAAAACAAAAAAGAAAAAAATAAAAAAATCACCACCCCATAAAGCCCTATCAATAACACACAAATAAAAAAAATTAAAAAACAAAAAAACAAACACAAAAAATCCTCACAAAAAAAAAAAAATAAATACAAAAAATAAAACCAAAATACAAATAAATAAACAAAATAAAAATTAAAAACACAAATTTAAAAAAAAAAAAACAAAACAACAAGCAAACATCACAAACACAACCCAATAAAGTTTTCTAGAAACACACAACAAAAAAACACAAAAACAATACACCACATCAAATAATCAAACAAAACACAACAACTACACAAATAACAAAAAAAAACCAAAAACCACCACACACCCACACCACCAACCCCACAACAAACACAACCAACACCCCACACCCAACACCCCCCCCCCCCCCAACCACACACACACACACACACCGCACACAAACAACACTACATACACCATACACACACTCACACAACGCCACACACACCCCACCCACCACCTCCACCACCCCTGTGCATCCACCACGTGGACTTGATACATAACCAGCACACTCCTAGCAGACGCAAGGTAGGATCTGTTCTTTGGTGATGGTTGATTGATTTGATGAGACCGTCTTCTGCTGGCAACTAGCCCTAACACAGGGGGTGACTGGGTTGGTGAGCAAAAGTACTACAACCAACATCTAGATCAACCACAAAAAAGACACAAAAAAAAATCAACAAAAAACATTAAAAACAAAACACACACTCAACACATAAACACAACAACCGACCCACAACTCCACATCCAACACACCTTCACCACCGTGGAGTATGAGCGTTGGAGGGGATGTTGGAATCATTGCTGACAATCATGCTTGCTTGCTGCAATATTGCCTACCATATTTTGAGGAAAAGTCGTAAGACCCCTCCCGGATGTTGTGGAGCGGGCTTGTCTTGGTCCATCATGGCCTGTCGGTCGTTTGGTACAAAAACTACCAACGCAACACAGATGGCTAGCAACCGAATGTCTCTGGGACCCCACCCACCCACACCCACACACACACCCCACCCACCAACCACACACACGCACTCACCCAACACACACACAATCAACATACAGGTGGCTTGGCTTGATGTTCGGTTGCACTCACACTGCTAATTCACTGTCCGTCCCCTTGACATTCAACTTACACCCAGGAACAAGAGGATGCCCTGCTTGACGGCCTCCCACGTGACTTAGGGCTGCTGCTGAGGGAGAGGGAGGCGGGCGACAAGGGCCGGCGCAGGTATGCTTTTTTGGTGGAGCCCCCTCTTCAAGGGGGCGGGAGCCCCCATGTTGTTTACCTATTTGTATGTTTGACCGAAAGAAAAAAAAACTTGAAGCCTGACACGTCAGGCAACGGTTGCGTAACTAATTTGCTTCGGTCAGCTCCATAATTGCCACCTTTCGTTCCGTTGCCAACACATTCCGCCAATTTCCCGCGTCGCTTGCGACGCTACATAGGACTTGTTAAGTAGCCCTCCTTTATAAATAAGTATAGAGTTCAGAAAATAGAAATGCAAAGACCTACATATATAGAACCTTGCTCCTGAGTACACGATGGACTCTTTGTAGCCCTTCTTTTTAGCCCCTCAACCTTTTCCTGGCCTTTTTCTTTCCAAAGCGTTTTCCTAAGCTTTTTCCCGACCTCCCACCACCCACCCACCCGCCCACCAACAACATCCCTGCCGACGCCCCCCACCCCCCACCTCTTACCCTCCACGCCCTACACCCCACAACTCACACCCCGCCCACCACCCCCTACCCACCACCCCGACGCAGAGGGCGGCTAGTATCTATGGACGATAAGATGGATGCGCACGCTTGCATGTTTCCGCTAGTCATGCTGATGGAGAGGGCGACAGGTATGACCAGTGAGCAGCCTGCCAGCAACCCTACACCCCACACCCTGCCCACCACCCACCACCCCCTACTCACCTACCCCAACGCAGGGAGTGGACAGAATCCATGGACGATGAGATGGATGCGCGACACCTACACCATCCCTGCCGACAACACCCCAACCCCGGCCCACCACCCACACACACCACCCACCCACCACCCACCACCACGCACCTACCACCCCCTATCCACCACCCCAACGCAGGGGGTGGCTAGTATCCATGGACGATGAGATGGATGCGCACGCTTGCATGGTCCCTCTAGTCATGCTGATGGAGAGGGCGACAGGCTTGACCAGTGAGCCGCCTGCCAGCAAGGTCATGCCGGAATGGGCAGCTGAAGTGCTGAAGGCACTGGAGGCAGATGATAGCGTGGTGCCCAGGTGAGCTTTTGTCTGACATCATGGAGGTAACGAACCTAATTATGCCCCCCACCACCACCTCACCACACCACCACCACCACACCAACACCACTACCAACACCAGTGAGGTAATGCGGGAATGGGGGAATGGGCAGCTGAAGTGCTGAAGGCACTGGAGGCAGATGATAGCGTGGTGCCCAGGTGAGCTTTTGTCTGACATCATGGAGGTAACTAACCTAATTATGCCCACCACCACCACCTCACCAAACCAACACCACCACCACCGCACACAAACAAAACAAAACAAACCTCACCAACACAACACCACCAGAGTGAGGTATGTGGGATATGGGCAATTGCAGTGCTCAAGGCACCAACCTTCAGGCGCGCACCAAAAACCAACTGCTCTCCCAGACAAAATCTGTAGGCCAGGCGTGTTAAGGATGTCCCCCCCACCCACACCCCCAACCCCCACCCCATGGGTACGACTAAAAAGCTTTCCTTGTTTGCAAAGGAAGGATTTATACTACAAATGGATTTCAGGCCACCCACACTCCCACCCGCCCCTCCCCCCTTCCCTCCCCCTCCCTTCCCCCCTCCACCCCCCCCCCACCCCCCCCCACCCCCCTCCCTCCCAGGTTCGCCAAGCTTTCCTTGTGCAAGGATTATACTGCAAATGGATTTCAGGCCGCCCACACTCCACCCGCACTCCCCCCCCCCACACCCCACTTCACCCCCCCCACCCCTCCCTCCCCCCCCCCACCCCCCACCCCCACCCCCCTCCCTCCCAGGTTCGCCAAGCTTTCCTTGTGCAAGGCTTATACTACAAATGGATTTCAGGCCACCCACACCCCACCCGCACTCCCCACCCCCCCACCCCACCCCACCCCACCCCACTCCCCTCCCTCCCAGGTGCGCCAAGCTTTCCTTTTGCAAGGCTTGTAATACAAATGGATTTCAGGCCACCCACACTCCACCCGCACTCTCCCCCCCCCCCCCCTAATCCCCCACCCCCCACCCCACCCACCCCTCCCTCCCAGGTACGCCAAGCTTTTCTTGTGCAAGGCTTGTACTACACACAGAGCTGACAAAGGATCAGACACAAGCAAGATACCAACACTCTGTTAGCTCCGCCTACGGCGCCCTCACCCATGCCATTGCGCACTCCTCCCACTAACCCCCCACACAACAAACACACATATACACACCTACCCAAACTTCAGACAAAATACTGCACTCCCAGACAAATTCTTGTATGCCCAGGCTATAAGGCAGTCCCCCCCCCCCCCCCACCCCACCCCCACCCCCAGGTACGCCAAGCTTTTCTTGTGTAAGGCTATACTACACACAGAGCTGAGACGTGATCAGGCACAAGCTAGAGAGCAACACGCCTCCGGCTCCGCCTCCGGCGCCCTCACCCACGCCACTGTGCCCTCCTCCAGCGCTGGTAGGGCCACCTTTGGGGGTGGCAGCTTCAGCTCCCTAGGGGGCTACTACCCAGCCGCAGGGGGCAGCAGCCATGCTGGTGCTAGTGCTGATGCTGGTGCTGGTGCTGGTGCTGGTGCTGATGCTGGTGCTGGTGCTGGTGCTGGTGCTGGTGCTGGTGCTGGTGCTGCTGGTGCTGGTGCTGGCGGTTGTGGTGATGGTAGTGGCTACCTCCCAGCTGCTGCCTCCCCATCTGTCTTCGCCCTTTGGTCCCACTGCTTTTTTCCAGCCATGGTGAAGGCCATCGTCCCGGCTGCTGTTACGGATCGACAACAGAAGTACGGGGACTTCCACTATGTGCTGAGGGACCTGTGCCTTGTTGCCCTGCAGTCCTGGGGGAAAATCTTTGAGAGGAGGGGAGAGACGGCAGGTGCGTGGGCTTGGGCGTCTACTAGCATTTTGGTGTAGGTAAAGATGAGAAGAAGAAGACATTTGATAAAGCTACAGAAGCTCGGTGACTTCCTATACATGCTGCGGGACCTGTGCCTAGTTGCCCTGCAGACCTGGGGTAAAATCTTTGAGAGGAGGGGAGAGACGGCGGGTGCGTGGGCTTGGGCGTCTACTAGCATTTTGGTGTAGGTAAAGATGAGAAGAAGAAGAAATCTGATAAAGCTACAGAAGTTCAGTGACTTCAACTATGTGCTGTGGGACCTGTGCCTAGTCCCCCTGTAGACCTGGGGTAAAATCTTTGAGAGGAGGGGAGAGACGGCGGGTGCGTGGGCTTGGGTGTCTACTAGCATTTTGGTGTAGGTAAAGATGAGAAGAAGAAGAAATCTGATAAAGCTACAGAAGTTCAGTGACTTCCACTATGTGCTGTGGGACCTGTGCCTAGTCGCCCTGCAGTCCTGGGGGAAAATCTTTGAGAGGAAGGGAGAGACGGCAGGTGCGTGGGTTAGGGTGTCCCCATGTTGAGGTATGCTGAGGGAGGGCGCTTGAGCCAAGCTGCTGGTGCCTTCATGCCGCACCTTGTACAGTTGTCCTGTCTGCAGCCTGCTTATATACATGTACATTTACTGTGCCGGATAGTCCTGTTTGGCAGTACGACTAACATGTTTTCAATGATATTGCAGGAGCCGCTGCACTTGATGCCCCCATGTTGAGGTATGATGAGGGAGGGCGCTTGAGCCAAGCTGCTGGTGCCTTCATGCCGCACCTTGTCCTGCCTGCTTGCAAACATGTGCATTTACTGTGCCGGATAGCCCTGTATGACATTATGAATAACATCTCCACCATCATGTTGCAGGTGCGGCTCCACTTGATGCCCCCATGCTGAGGTATGATGAGGGAGGGCGCTTGAGCCAAGCTGCTGGTGTCCTCATGCAGCATCTCGTGGCCGTGTCCAATGCAGCCTCAAGTCAGGTGTGCTTAGGGCTAAGGGTTTAGGTGCCCTCATGCAGCTCCTTGTGGCAGTGTCCAATGCGGCCTCGAGTCAGATGGGTTTAGGGTTTAGGTACCCTCATACAGCACCTTGTGGCAGTGTCCAATCAGCCTCAAGTCAGGTGGTTTTAGTTTTCATGGGTCAGGGTTTAGGGGTTAGCGGTTAGGGTTTAGGTGCCCTCATGCAGCTCCTCGTGGCAGTGTCCAATGCGGACTCAAGTCAGTTGGGTTTAGGGGGTTAGGGGGTTAGGGGTTAGCGGTTTGGGGTTCAGGTACCCTCCTACAGCATGCAGGATTTGTTTTACAAGCAGTCCAGGGGGTAGCCAGTTGGATATGTGTTCTTCCAGTTTTTTTCCAGTTAGCCAGTAAAGAGACTTGCCCAAACCCAAACGATCAGTCCGACCTAACCCTTGCAGGTACTCGACAACAACATTGAGACCTACGAAGATGCTGTTGGGTTGCTGGGTCAGAGACTGAAAGGAATCAATCAAACCCATATATTCCTTGCAGGAACTTGACAACAACATCGAAACAAGAATAAATGAACCGACCTAACCCTTGCAGGTACTCGACAACAACATGGAGACCTATGAAGATGCTGTTGGGTTGCTGGGTCAGAGAATTTGACTGAAAGGAATCAATCAAACCCATATATTCCTTGCAGGAACTTGACAACAACATCGAAACAAGAATAAATGAACCGACCTAACCCTTGCAGGTACTCGACAACAACATGGAGACCTATGAAGATGCTGTCGGGTTGCTGGGTCAGAGAATTTGACTGAAAATAATCAATCAAACCCATATAATTAGGGAGAGGCATCGATCTATATAGATCTATATCTATCTATATTGGCGAAGCTGGATTTTTTAAAATCGGCATAGGGCACCTTCCAAAAATAAAAATCTGGTTTTTCAATTATGGCAAAGGGCATCATATCATATTGCAGGCGCTTCGACTGGATTTTTTGGTGTCTATCTGATGTAACTGCATATGTTGTAGATGTACGCAATATATTTATTTGCTATATATAGATCTATACATATCTTTTTTTTTGGCAATATAGATATATTTGCCGCCCCCTACATATAATCCTTGCAGGTACTTGACAACAACATCAAACTGTCAAGATGCTGTTGGGCCGTTGGGGCATAGAATTTGGCTAATCACAATCTGTCAAAACGACAAAATCCTTCCAGGCACTCGACAACAACATTACAAATACAATATATCAAACAGACCTAATCCTTGCAGTTACTCGACAACAACATTGATGCTGTTGGGTCGCTGGGGCAGAGAATTTGGCTGGAAACAATAAATCAAGCCCATATAAACCTTGCAGGTACTTGACAACAACATTGAAACTGTCAAGATGCTGTTGGGCCGTTGGGGCAGATGTGTCGCCCTCCCTGTGGATGTCATCAAAGCACACATTGCAAGTGGCTCAGCCAAGCAACAGCGGAACACGGACTTGGGTGGTGGGACAGACTGGAATGGAGAGATCAAGGTTGGTTCGTGTTCTTGATTTACCATGTATGGACATTGCAAGTGGAGTAAACAAGCAACAACCGAACATGGTCTATGGTGGTGGAACACACTGGAATGGAGAGTCTCAGGTTTGTTCTTGAATCGCCATGTATGTATGTTGCAAGTGGAGTAGACAAGCAACAGCAGAACATGAACTTTGGTAGTGGGACAGACTGGAATGGAGAGGACAATGTTGTTTTGTCCTTGAATTACCATGTATGGACAGCGCAAGTGGAGTAGACAAGCAACAGCAGAACATGAGCTTTGGTGGTGGGAAAGACTGGAATGGAGAGATCAAGGTTGGTTGGTTTTTAAGTGCCATGTATATATGTTGCAAGTGGGTCAGTGAAGCAGCAGCGGAACATGGCCTTTGGTGGTGGGACAGACTGGAATGGAGAGGACAAGGTTGGTTCGTGTTCTTGAATTACCATGTATGTATGTTGCAAGTGGAGTAGACAAGCAACAACCGAACACGGGCTTTGATGGTGGGACAGACTGGAATGGAGAGAACAAGGCTGGTTGGTTCTTGAATTGCCATGTATGTAAGTATGTTGCAAGTGGGTCAGTGAAGCAGCAGCGGAACATGGACTTTGGTGGTGGGACAGACTGGAATGGAGAGGACAAGGTTGGTTCGTATTCTTGAATGACCATGTATGTGTGTTGGAAGTGGGTCAGTGAAGCAGCAGCCGAATACGGACGTTGGTGGTGGAACAGACTGGAATGGAGAGTCTAAGGTTGGTTGGTTATTGAATTGCCATGTATGTATGTTGCAAGTGGAGTAGACAAGCAACAACCAAACACGGGCTTTGATGGTGGGACAGACTGGAATGGAGAGAACAAGGCTGGTTGGTTCTTGAATTGCCATGTATGTAAGTATGTTGCAAGTGGGTCAGGTTAGCAACAGAGGAACACTGACTTTGGTTGTGGGACAGACTGGAATGGAGAGCACAAGGCTGGTTGGTTATTGAATTACCATGATTATATGTATGTTGCAAATGGGTCAGTGAAGCAGCAGCCGAATACGGACTTTGGTGGTGGGACAGACAGGAATAAAGAGGACAAGGTCGGTTTGTTCTTGAATTACCATGTATGTATGTTGCAAGTGGAGTAGACAAGCAACAACCGAACACGGGCTTTGATGGTGGGACAGACTGGAATGGAGAGAACAAGGCTGGTTGGTTCTTGAATTGCCATGTATGTAAGTATGTTGCAAGTGGGTCAGTGAAGCAGCAGCGGAACATGGACTTTGGTGGTGGGACAGACTGGAATGGAGAGGACAAGGTTGGTTCCTATTCTTGAATGACCATGTATGTGTGTTGGAAGTGGGTCAGTGAAGCAGCAGCCGAATACGGACGTTGGTGGTGGAACAGACTGGAATGGAGAGTCTAAGGTTGGTTGGTTATTGAATTGCCATGTATGTATGTTGCAAGTGGAGTAGACAAGCAACAACCAAACACGGGCTTTGATGGTGGGACAGACTGGAATGGAGAGAACAAGGCTGGTTGGTTCTTGAATTGCCATGTATGTAAGTATGTTGCAAGTGGGTCAGGTTAGCAACAGAGGAACACTGACTTTGGTTGTGGGACAGACTGGAATGGAGAGCACAAGGCTGGTTGGTTATTGAATTACCATGATTATATGTATGTTGCAAAATGGGTCAGTGAAGCAGCAGCCGAATACGGACTTTGGTGGTGGGACAGACAGGAATAAAGAGGACAAGGTCGGTTTGTTCTTGAATTGCCATGTATGTATGTTGCAAGTGGAGTTGACAAGCAACAACCGAACACGGGCTTTGATGGTGGGACAGACTGGAATGGAGAGAACAAGGCTGGTTGGTTCTTGAATTGCCATGTATGTAAGTATGTTGCAAGTGGGTCAGTGAAGCAGCAGCGGAACATGGACTTTGGTGGTGGGACAGACTGGAATGGAGAGGACAAGGTTGGTTCCTATTCTTGAATGACCATGTATGTGTGTTGGAAGTGGGTCAGTGAAGCAGCAGCCGAATACGGACGTTGGTGGTGGAACAGACTGGAATGGAGAGCACAAGGTTTGTTTGTGTTCTTGATTTACCATGTATTTACATTGCAAGTGGAGTAGACAAGCAACAACCGAACATGAACTTTGGTAGTGGGACAGACTGGAATGGAGAGAACAAGGCTGGTTGGTTATTGAAGTGCCATGTATGTATGTATGTTGTAAGTGGGTCAGTGAGGCAACAGAGGAACACTGACTTTGGAGGTGGGACAGACTGGAATGAAGAGTCTAAGGTCAGTTTGTTCTTGAATTTCCATGTTTAAATGTATGTTGCAAATGGGTCAGTGAAGCAGCAGCCGAATACGGGCTTGGGTGGTGGGACAGACTGGAATAAAGAGGGCAAGGTTGGTTGGTTCTTGAACTGCCATGTATGTTTGCTGCCCCAACCCCAACCCAACCCAACCCAACCCAAACCAAACCAAACCAAACCAAACCAAACCAAAACCAAACCGAACCAAACCAAACCAAACCAAACCAAACCATACCAAACCAAACCAAACCAAACCAAACCAGCCCAACCCAACCCAACCCAACCCCCCACACCCACATTCCCACACACCATACCAACACAGGTGGAAAGCAACCGAGTATCTCTGGATACCCCCAACGAGAACAATTCCATTCGGATACTATGAGATTGCGATAAAAGACCATCAGAAGGACTTCGTATCTACTCCACGAATTGCGCCCGACCCCCCGCCACACCCCCACACACACACCCACACCACACACCATCACCAACACAGCACATCAGACCCCCCCGCACCCCACCGAACCCACACACACCACCACCCCACCCACACCACACCAAAGAACAAAAAAAATAAAATAAGAAAAGACATAAAAACAGATCCAAGGAACAACATAAGGGGGAAAGGCCCCAACACGCGCGAGCGCCGGGGGGCAGGCTGACGGCTTGGTGGGCGGCTCGGACGGGCCGCGGGCCCAAGCCAATGCTGTGCTGAGAGGTGACGGTGCCCAACAGCTGTGGTCCACACTGCGGCGGCTGCCTGTGTCATCTAAGCCCTCCACCAGTGTGTGCCGACAGGTGATTTTTGTTCACAGTTATGTTCACAGTTGTGGTCCACAAACACACGCACACACTCCACCACCACCCGCCCCCACACCACCACCAACACAACAGACACACTACCACCAACACTGAAAAACACAGACGGCATACAGTTGTGGGTCCACAAACACCGCAACACTCCACACCACCACACCAACACACCCCACCACACATACACAATACCACCAAAACTGCAAACACACGACGCCGACAATGTGTCCACAAAAACAACACGCACACACTCCACCACCACCACCACCACCACACATACACACTACCACCAACACTGACAAACACAGACGCATACAGTTGTGGTCCACAAACACACGCACACACTCCACCACCCACCACCACCACACATACACACCACCACCAACACTGACAAACACGCACACACACAGCTGTGGTCCACAAACACACGCCACACACCCACACCACCACCACCACCCAACACCACACAACCCACTACCACCAACACTGACAAAACAAGCACACACACAGCTGTGGTCAATCAACACCGCACACACTCCACCACAAACGAAACCACAAAGAACCACGAAAACCAACAGGACACAAGAAGGACAGTTCACACAACAGCGGGGGGCACAAAACACCGCACATGATAGCGACCACGAGCCAACCACCACTACCACCACCACCACACGATCCAGGTAAATATTATAGTCACACGTTGCCCCTGTCCTTAAAAAAAAACGGAAATAAAAAGAATAGATATGAAATAAGGATTGGGGCTGGACTGGACTTAAAGAAACACGAAAAATACACGCGATGCCCGCGCTCAGCAAGACCACAACGCACCAACACTCACACATACACACTACCACCAAACAATGACAAACACACACAACACAGCCTGTTGTCCATAAACACAGCCACAACTACACCACCCACACCAACACCAACCACCACCACACATACACACTACCACCAACACTGACAAACACACACACACAGCTGTGGTCCACAAACACACGCACACACTCCTTTTTCCCACCACCACCACACCAACACCAAACATACACAATACCACACAAACACGACAAACACAGACGCATACAGCTGTGGTCCACAAACACACGCACACACTCCACCACCACCACCACACCACCAACACACTACCACCCAACACTGACAAACATAGATGCATACAGTTGTGGTCAAAACACCGCAAACACTCCACCACCAACACCAACAACAAGATGACACACGACACAACGTAAATTGAACATAAAAAGCACAACCAAAATGCGGTGGCGTCCAAAAAAACTAGAACACGCCACCACACCACCACCACACACTAAACACTACCACCAACAATGAACAAACACCCCACACACACAGCTTGTGGTCCACAAACACAGCACACACTCCACCACCACCACCACCCCCACTACACACTTCCCACCAACACTGACAAAACACGCACACCCACAGCTGCTGGTCACAACCACAGCACATACTCACACCACCACCACCACCACCAACACCACAGCATACACACTACCACAAACCTGACAAACCCGCACACACACCGACTGCTGAGTCCAATGAAATAAGCAAAAAAGAGATACAAACAAATAAGCACAAAAACAATAAACACACACAGAAATAAAAGACCAAAGAAAAACGGGATCAAACATCAAACAAAACAAGTAGGGGGCGAAAGAAACAAAGCAAACATCCGACACAACCACCAAAACAACCACACAGACACACGAACCACCACACAGGACCACATAATACTAAGCACACACAGCGGGGGGCCAAAAACATCACGGCACACACTGACCACCACCACCACCGGACACCACCCACTACAGACACCGGACCACCCACGCTGAAAAACACAGACGCAGCAGTGGGGGGCCCACCACACTACGGCACACCACGTCACCACCACGCACCCCACAAGGAAGCCAAGCACGACCACCAACCAGCGGACAAAACCAGACTGCAGACAGCGGTGGCCAACAATACACACATCGCACACACGGCCCCCACCTACCCACCACCACCACCACCACACAGGACACACGACCACCAAAACACGGACAAAAACAGATCGCAGACAGGTGGGGGGGGCCACCAACACACGCACCCAACGCCACCCACAACCACCCGAAAAAAGCAGAAAAACAAAAAAAAAACAAGGACAAATATACAGCAAACACAAAGAGGGGGGGGCACAAAAGAAAAGAACACAAGACACCACCACAACCAAGCAACACACAAACACCTACCACAAAGTACACACGACCACCAACACAGGACAATACACGCACCACAAGCCAGTAGGGGGCCACAAACACGTGACTGAGGCACACGCCACCACACACCCACCACCACACTAGACACAAGAATAAACAAAACGGACAAAACCACGCCAACCAAACAGCTGGGGGAAAAAAACCACACGCACTGTCTCATCAACACCACTAACCAACACCCCAACACACATACACACGTAACACCAAAACTGGCAATACCGCGCACACACAGCTGGGTAAACAAAAACACCACGCACCACACTCTACCACCACCACCACCACCCACCACACCAGACTACACACTACCACCGACACTGGCAAACACACACACACAGATTGTGCGTACCATAAACACACGCAACATCCACCACCCCACCACCACCACACATACCACACTAACACCAACACTGACAAACCGCACACACCAGTGGTGGTCCACAAAAAACACACGCACACACTCCACCCCACCACCACCACCACACTAACCACTACACAACGCTGACAAACATGCACACCCACACGGCTGTGGTCCACAAACACACGACCAAACACTCCACCACCACCACCACCACCACCACACATACAACACTTCCACAACACGGACAAACACGCAACAACCAGCTGTGGTCCCACCAAACACACGCACATACGGCAGACAACAAAAAACCACCAACCATCATACCAAAAGGAGAAACACACAAGAAAAACCAAGAAGGGAACGAAAAAGACCGCACACAAAAAGCCGGGGGGCCGAAGAACACCCTGAAACCGGCACAACGAAACTCAAACAACCACACGCCCAAAAGAATCACACACCAGGAAATTAAACAATACCACCCAAACTGGCAAACACACACACACAGCGGTGGTCCATAAACAAAATGAAAACAAGTAAATAAAAAAAAAATAACAATAAAACAGAAAAACAATCGAAAACCACAACAAAGGAAAAAAATAGCCCACATCTCACTAGGCGCGTGTTCCCAAAACACGCACACACTCTACCACCACCACCACCACCACCACCACCACACCACCAGACATACACACTACCACCAACACTGGCAAACACACACACACAGCTGTGGTCCATAAACCCCGCACAAACGAAAAATAAACACAAAAAAAAAAAGAAAGAACATAACGACAAAAAAGCACGGTGAAACAAATAAAAATAAGAGGGGCGGAAAGAAAAATCCACGGAAATCCAACACGGGAAAGAAAAAACCACAAACAAAAACAAAAGATCACAGAAAAATGCACAACCAAAAAGGGCAAAAACAACATCAGCAAGAGGGGGTCACAGCCAGAAACACACGCACACACTAAACCACCCACCACCAACACCAGACAGACACAGACCACCAACAAGGCAAAACACCACCACACACAGCTGGGTCCAGAAACAACCACGCACACACGCCACCACCACCACCACCATTCACAATACACACTACCACCAAACACTGACAAACACGCACACACACCGCTGTGGTCCAACAAAACCCACGCACCCACCCACCACCACCAACACCACCCACACATACCCACACTCCACCAACACTGACAAATCACGCCACACACAAGCTGTGGAAACAATACAGAAGAACAAAAGCCACCACCAAACATAACAGCAGACAGCACCACCACCAATACAGGGAAAAACACACACACACAGCGGGGGGCCACAAAAACACATACGCACACACGCCACCACCATCCACCAACCTCCATAACCACACAGTACACATCGACCACCAAACACGGACAAACACGCACACATAAACAAGCGGGGGGCACAAACACAACGCAGACAACGCCGCCACCACCCCCACCACCACAAAGGTGACACAATACCACCAACCACTGACCAACACGCACACACACAGCTGTGGTCCACAACACACGCACATACTTACCCACCCCCACCACCACCACCAAACACCCAACAGACACACTACCCCCAAACACGGACAAGAACGCCACACACACAAGCGGTGGGACACAAACCACGCACACAAGCAACCAACCACACCACCACACCGACACACACCACCAACACGGACAAAACCACTGACAAACACAGACGGCATCATGTTGTGGTCCACAATCACACGCACACCTCCACCACCCCACCACCACCACCAACACCAACACACAATACACCAACCACCAACACTGACCAAACACAGGACGCATACAGTTTGTGGTCCACAAACACACGCAAAACCAATCCCACCACCACACCACCACCACATCCACCACCACCACCACACATACACATACCCCAAACACGACCAAACACAGACGCATACAGTTGTGGTCCACAAACACACGCACACACCCACCACCACCACCACCACCACCACCACCACACATACACACTACCACCAACACTGACAAACACAGACGCATACAGTTGTGGTCCACAAACACACGCACACACTCCACCACCACCACCACCACCACACATACACAACTACCACAGGACACAACACTGCACAAACCAACGCATACAGTTTGTTTGGTCCACAAACACAGCACCCCCTCCACCACCACCACCAACCACCACCACCACACCTACAACGGCCTACCACCAACACTGACAAACACTACCACGACCAGACCGCTGTGGTCCACAAACACACGCACACACTCCACCCCACCACCACCACCACACATACACACTACCACCAACACTGACAAACACGCACACACACAGCTGTGGTCCACAAACACACGCACACACTCCACCACCACCACCACCCACCACCACACATACACACTACCACCAACACTGACAAACACGCACACACACAGCTGTGGTCCACAAACACACGCACATACTCTAACCACCACCCACCAACCACACCAGTCCCACAGCATACACACTACTACCACACTGACAAACACGCCCACGTACACAGCTGTGGGTCCACGGAACACACGGCCACACTCTAATGAACCACCGACCGACACACCCCACCACCACCACCGCACCAGACATACACACTAACACCAACACTGGCACACACCACACACACAGCTGTGTTCCATAACACCGACGCCAGCACTCCACCACCACCACGCACCAACGCACCATACTCACTACCACCAACACTGAGAAACACGCACACACTCGGTTGTTCCCGCAAACACACGCACACACCTACCACACCGACCACACCACCAGGCCACCAACACCATACATACACATACCCACCAACACTGTCACACCCACCCCAGGTCTGTTGTCCTAAACACAACGCACGGGAACACTTCCACCACCAGCCACGCAGGGACGCGAAAACCACACATAACCCACCGACCAACACTTACAAACAAGTGACGCACACACAGCTTTTTGTCGCACAAACACACGCACACCCTGTTCTAACACCACCACCACCACCACCAGCCACCACCAACATACACCATACCAACACCAACACTGGCAAACACACACCACGAGCTGTGGTCCCATAAACACACGGCGCTCCACTCCACCACCACCAGGCGCACCACCACCAGACCTACACACTACCACCAGGGCACTGCAAACAACACACACACATCTGTGGTCATAAACACGACCGGGCGACACACTCCCACCACCGGGCGACCACCACCAAACCACTACCTACACACTACCCACCAACACGACAAACCGCACACACACAGCTGTTGGTCCCAAACACACGAATAACACAGCACTCCATCCACCACCACCCCACCACAGACCACCGACCACCAGGACTACCACTACCACCAACACTGGCAACACACACCACAGCTGTTGGTCCATAACACAGACGCCACACTCCACGCACCCCACCACCA
Organism: Chlamydomonas sp. ICE-L; assembly: GCA_013435795.1. NCBI lineage: Eukaryota > Viridiplantae > Chlorophyta > Chlorophyceae > Chlamydomonadales > Chlamydomonadaceae > Chlamydomonas > Chlamydomonas sp. ICE-L. The sequence continues at coordinate 2,548,140 of JACBWV010000506.1, forward strand.
CCACACATACTCAGCTACCACCAACACTGAAACACGCACACACAGTCTGTGGTCCGACAAACACACCACACACTCTACTACCCCACCAACCACACCCACCACCACCATCATACACAATCCACCACACTGGCAAACACACACACACATCTGTGGTCCATAAATAAAACACACGCACACACTCCCCCACCACCACCACCACCACACATACCCACTACCACCAACACTGAGAAACACGCACACAGCACAGGGTCTGTTAATCCACAAACACAACCACACACTCTACCACCACTCCCCAGCGCACCACGAGAGGGACCACCACCATACATACACATACCACCAACACTTGAACAAACACAGCTGTGGTCCATAACACACCACACACTCCACCCACCACACCGCAAACCACCCACACATACACACTACCATGGGGAAAACCACCAACACTGACAACACAGCACACCACTTTGTGTCCACACACACACCAGCACAGCTTCAACTACTCCACCACCACCACCACCACCACCAGCCCGACCATACAACACACTAACCCCACACACTGTCAACCACACACACCAGCTGTGAGTCCATGAAAGCCCGGACGCACACACTCCAGGGCAGCCACCACCTGGGGAGGCAATCGGACCCAGCCTCACCATAACATACACACTACCCCACCACTGCAAACACACACCCACAGGCTTGTGTCCATAACACACGCACCCACCACCACCACCAAGAGGATGGAAACCACCACCACACATAACACTACCCCCAAACACTGACAACACGCACACACACACTGTGGTCCCACGAAACGGAGACACGCGACACCCTCCGACCACCAACCACACCTAGGGGGGGTGTATGATCACGGACCCACCGACCACCACGGCAGAATCACACACACAAAACCAACACTATGCCAACCACACACGCGAAGCAACAGCCTGTGGTCCATAAACACCACCGGGACACGCACACCACTCCACCTGACCAAAAAACCACCACCACCACCAACATCCATCACACTACGACCAACACTGCCACACACACACTCAGCTGTTGTCCATAAACAACCCACAGAAAACACTCCCCACCACCACCACGCACCAGCACTACAGACCTACCAAATCCAACACTGACAAACCGGACTCATACGTGTTGTGCCACACACAGCACGCACACAAACCTCCACCACCGACCACCACCACCACACATACAGGAGCAGAAGCACCAAACTGCAAACACGGCACCACAAACAGCTTTGTCCACGGCCCACGCACACAACTCTACCACTACCCCACACCACCACCAACACCACCACACACATACACACTACCACCAACCACTGACAAACACGGAAGACGACATACAGTTAGTGTTCCACAAACACAACGCACAGACCTCCACACCACCCACACCGACCACCACCACACATACTCCCCGACACCAACACTGACAAACACGCACACACGGACATCTGTGTGTCCACAACACACCACACACTCTACACCACACAAACCGACCACCCACCACCACCACCACCACCAGACATACACACTACCACCAACACTGGCAAACACACACACACAGCTGTGGTCCATAAACACACGCACACACTCCACCACCACCACCACCACCACCACACATACACACTACCACCAACACTGACAAACACGCACACACAGCTGTGGTCCACAAACACACGCACACACTCTACCACCACCACCACCACCACCACCACCACCAGACATACACAATACCACCAACACTGGCAAACACACACACAGCTGTGGTCCATAAACACACGCACACACTCCCCAGCCACACCACCAGCCAACCATAGCCATACAATACCACTACCACACACTGTCAAACACCACACACACAGCTGTGTTCCAGTAAACAACGCACACAGCTGGCTCGCACCACCACGCACCACCCAACCACACAACCACTACCCACCAACACTGACAAACCACGCACACACAGCTGTGGGTTCCACGACACATGCACACACTCACCACCACCACCACCACCACCACCACACATACACACTACCACCAACACTGACAACACCACACACAGCTTGGTCCCTGCATCACACTCCACAACGACACCACCACCCACCCACCCCACCACCCCAGCCACACATCACACTAACTACACCAACACGACGAAAACACAGACTGGGGGCATACAGTTGTTGTCCACAAACACACGCACACACTCCACCACCACCACCACCACCACACATACACACCACCACCAACACTGACAAACACGCACACACACAGCTGTGGTCCACACTGCAGCGGCTGCCTGTGTCATCTAAGCCCTCCACCAGTGTGTGTTGACAGGTGATTTGTGTTATCATGTGATTCATGTCATCATTGTTTGGGAGGCAGGGTGATTGGTGTTATCATTGTTTGGGAGGCAGTGTATGTCGACAGGTGATTCGTGTTATCATGTTTTGGTGACATGGTGATTTGTGTTATTCAGTTTTGTAGGCGGGGTGATTCGTGTCCCCTCCCACACGCACACTCCACCACCACCACCACACACACACACACACACACACACACACACAAACACACACACACACACAACACACACACACACCACCACCACCACCACCACCACCTGGTGTTGGTCTCAGGCACCTGGTGTCATCTAAGCCCTCCACCAGTGCGTGTCAACAGGTGATTCGTGTTATCATGTTTTTCGTGTTATCATAGTTTGGGAGGCAGGGTGATGGCAGTTTTTGTCCCCCTGTCCTTTACTCCTCCACCCTCCCACCCTCCCACACACACGCACATACTCCACCACCACCACACACACACGCGCTACCACCACCATCACGACCTGGTGTTGGCCTATGGCCAAGCTAGTCCTGTCCTACCACCACCACACACTACCAACAACACTG
>JACBWV010000506.1:2553568-2576068 GCA_013435795.1 Chlamydomonas sp. ICE-L
GCTACTCAACCAGGACTACATAAATAAAAAAAAAAAAAAAAAATGAAAGAAAAAAAATGAAATAAAAAACACTGGATCTCAGGGCCCCTTTCGACCCCGTTTCAGCGAAATTATCGCTATAACAAAGTTTAAAAAACAAAAGTTTTTTGTTTGCTTTAAATGGCCCTAAAAAGCTACAAAAAGCTATAGAAAGCACCAAAACGATTTTCCTGGAGGAGGCCTAAAACCATAAAGCTAGTAAAAACCCACATTCAGATTTAAAAAAAAACTGATCTCAGGGGCCCTGCGGTACAACGATTGTTTAGGGTTTAGTTCAGCAATACCTTTTATTTTTCGCCCTTGTCACAGTTGGGCAAGTTCCTTACACTCGGTTGGGCAAGTCCCTTTAGACTATTTGGCCTACCCCTGGACTGTAACATATACACACACACACATACACACACATACACACACATACACATACACACACACATACACACACATACACACACATACACATACACACACACATACACACACATACACATACACACACACATACACACACATACACACACATACACATACACACACACATACACACACACATACACACACACATACACACACACACACACACACACACACACATACACACACACACACACACACACACACACACACACACACACACACACACACACACACACACACATACCTTCTACCAAGCTCAGGTCATACTTCCGACTTGACATACAGGCGTAGCCTACCCCTGGACTGTAACATACACACTCACACGCACACACACACACACACACACACATACACACACACACACACACTCTCACACACACACACACACATACCTTCTGCCAAGCCCAGGTCATACTTCCGACTTGACCTACGAGCGTGTCGCCGATGACGTGCGGGATTGCATACGAGCCCTTCAGGGGAAGGGACTCTACCCCCACAGCATATCCCTGCTGGAGCAGGCCAGTAGCTTCCACCCTCCCGTTGTGGACAGCTCAGTGTCGTTCCTTCTCTCTGCCCTTGCCAGGGTGGCAGGTGGTACAGGTCCAGTGTACCGCGCCGAGGCGCTGGAGGTACTTCGCCGACGCGCTGGAGGTACTGCTGAGCTGTCGACTGTTCTGCTGCGGGAGCTGAGCCACACGGACATGTGGGCCGCCACGGTGGCAGATCCGAAACCGGTAGTACAGCAGAAAGCAATACAGCTGCTGCGTCCTCTCCTGCTGGCGGAAAGAGATGAGCTGGCACTCGCACCTGCTGCTGCATTAATTGACATCATGACACTGCATCCAGATTCCGCATGCAGGCAAGCATCAACACACCACCCCCATCTCCAATTTGGACATGCATGATACGGACCCCTTCCGCACACACACGCAAACATACCCGCACACACACAGACAAACACACACACGCACAAACACACTCACACCTGCTGTTGCTCTAATTGACATCATGACACTGCACCCAGATTCCGCATGCAGGCAAGCCTCCCACACCACCCTCATCTCTATTTTTTGACATGAATGATGCTCCCCCCTCCCCTCAACCCCCCCGACCCTCCCCGCCCCCCACACACACGCGCACACACCCACACACCAACATACCCGCGCACACCTGCTGCTGCTCTAATTGACATCATGACTCTGCACCCGGATTACGCATGCAGGCAAGCATGGACCCCCCCCACACACACACCCCACACACCCCTCCTCCCTCACACACCCCCACCCCCATCTCCAATTCTGGACATGACTGATGCTCACCCCTTCCACACACACACACACATACCAGCACACACCCATACCCGCACACACCTGCTGCTGCTCTAATTGACGTAATGATGCGGCACCCGGATTACGCATGCAGGCAAGCCTCGGCGCACCACCCTCCTCTCCAATTGCTGACATGAATGATGCTCCCCCCTTCCACACACATACGCACACTCACGCACGCATGCACGCACGCACGCACGCACGCACACAGCCACAGACAAACACACACACACACACACACACACACACACACACACACACACACACACACACAAATACCCGCACACTCTTGCTGCTGCTCTATTTGACATTATGACTCCGCACTCGGATTGCGCATGCAGGCAAGCCTCAACACACCACCCACATCTCCAATTTTGACATGAAGGATGCTCACCCCCTTGTTATTGTTACCATTTCCAGTCTCCCTGTTGTTTGATCATTCAAATTTAAACACACAGCCCACCACCACCCACCACTCAACATCACCCACCACCAACACCACTTACCTGGGGCAGAGTAGCACGTGTAAACTCCATGTCCCTGTAATCCATACACCACCCACCACCTCCCACAGCCCAACATCACCCACCACTAAACACCACCCACCACCAAAAATGTAGATGTACATCACGTCGTACTGCACACTGTATGTTATTGTTCCCATTTTCAGTCTTCCTGTTGTTTGATCATTCAAATATAGCTGTACATCACTTCGTACTGCAGCCTGTCTGTTATTGTTACCATTTCCAGTCTTCCTGTTGTTTGATCATTCAAATAAAGCTGTACCTCTTGTTGTACTGCAGCCTGTCTGTTATTGATACTATTTCCAGTCTGCCTGTTGTTTGATCATTCAAATATAGCCGTACCTCACGTTGTACTGCAGATACGAGCTCATCCAGTTCCTGCGGGAAGCCTGGGATGCGCGCCCTAGCTGGCGTGACGCTGTCCTTCGTGCCCCGCTGGTGGTAATGTTGGGTGATGCTGACCCTACGGTCCGAAAGGAGGCGCTGGAGATGTGGCATGCCTCCTTGTCTAGATCTCCAACCATGCGATTGGACCAGATGCTCCAGCTAGCGGCGCTACCAGAGCTACAGGACAAACCTGCAAGCTGGAGGGAGCAGCTGCATGGAAGGTGGGGGGCTGCGGCCTCTCTGCTCTTGTTGCGACTGGTCCAGGACCATCCAGACTGCCAAGGGAGGGCCTTGTGCCCGGCTCCCCTAGGTGAATGTGATTTCTTGGACGTCCACGTCCGCACGGCACCAGCTGCTACCGCACACTTTGGCTCCATGGGCACGTCTGCAGAGGTTGGGACTGAGTCTGACGCCTCCTTCAGTTCAGGTGCTGCCCTGTTTAGGGGTGGAGGCTACATCCAAGCGACGCAGGCAAACAGCAGTGGGTATCGGCCCACTGTGAGTCTTTCTCTCAACGATTTGGCCCCCGACGTGAAGCAGTCCATTGGCCAGGTGTTGCCAGCTCAGGGGGGGTCCCCCCATCCCAGTGGGAGAGGGGGCAGCCCGTTGCTCGGGTCCCCAGGAGCTGCAAAAGCTCTGGGCCTTGCTGGTGTTGCAAATCTGTCACATCGCATGGGCGGGACCTCTCACCAGCGAACTGGGTATGAGCTCGGCATGCTAGCTCGCAGACGCCGTGACAGCCTGGCAGCTGGTCGCTTGGCTGCGCGCAGCAAGATTAATATGATACGCAAGTACAGGTGGGGGGGGGGAGAGGATGTGTGAGTGTGTGTGTGTGTGTGTGTGTGTGAAGGGCGGAGGGGGGGGTGGGGGGGAGAGAGAGAGAGGTAGGGGGGGGATTTGGGATGGGGAGAGAAAGAGTGTGTGGGGGGGGAGAGGAAGGGGGTGGGGAGGAAAGGGGGGGGAAGGGAGAGGAAGGGTGTGCTGAGTGTGTATGGTGTGTGGATGGGGGTGGGTGGGGTAACAGTGTTTTTCTCCACCCTCCGGGACAGCCTGGCCACTGGTCGCTTGGCTGCATGCAGCAAGATCAATATGATTCGCAAGTACATGTGGGGAGGGGGAGAGGAAGGGGGTGTAGGGAGGGGGTGGGGGGGGGCTGGGGGGGGGGAGGAGAGAGAGGAAGGGGGTGCAGGGAGGGGAGAGGAAGGGGGTTTGGAGACGGTGGGTGGGTGGGTGGGTGGGGTAAACAGTGTTTTCTCCCCCATCCGAGGACAGACTGGCCATGGAGCACGCTGCCAAGAGCAGCAAGATCAACATGATATGCAAGTACAGGTGGGGGAGGGGAGAGGAAGGGGGTGTGGAGGAGCGGAGGGGGGGGGGGAGAGATGAGGGTGTGTGGAGTGGGGAAGTGTGTGTGTGGGGGGGGGGGGGGGGGGAGAGGGGGGGAGAGGGAATGGGGGTGTGTGAAAAAGGGAGGGGGGGGGGGGGGAGAGAGGGGGGGGAGAGGAAGGGTTGTGTGAAAAAGGGAGGGGGGGGGGGGGGGGGGGGGGGAGAGAGAGAGGGGGGGAGAGGAATGGGGTGTGTGAAAAAGAAAGGGGGGGGGAAGGGGGGGGATATGATTAGAAAGTACAGGTGACAGTGATCGGCTGAGTCAGACATGTGTAGTGACAGGTACTGTACTGCCTATCATTTGTAGGAGGGAACCAACAGCTCCCTACATACTTCTTTGTGTTTTGTGTCACTTAATACATGAAGAAATAAATAGTACGCCTCGTTACGAGGCGAGAGGTTGAGGGGGCCAGCCGTTTGCTTGCACTGGGTCCAACCATCAAATATTATGCAACAATCCTCTCCAATCAAATTCGTCCATATGTATTTAATCCTGATTATCTATATCGTCCTGTCCCTTCCTGTCATGGTTGGGCAAGTTCCCATAGCCTATTTAGCCCACCCCTGAACTGAACATACATACAAATGCATGCACGCAAAACACACACACACACACACGCACACACACACACACACACACACACACACACACACACACGCACGCACGCACACACACACAAACAGACAGACAGACAGACAGACAGACAGACAGACAGACAGACAGACAGGCAGGCAGGCATACAGACAGACAGACAGACAGACAGACAGACAGACAGACAGGCAGGCAGGCAGGCAGGCATACAGACAGACAGACAGACAGACAGACAGACAGACAGACAGACGGACATATAAATATGCACTTGGTGTCAGCAGGAGTGGAGACCTTCCGGATGTTCAAATCCTGTGCACTGCGAGCTTCATCCTGCCCATGATGGCCATGGCGGATAGGGACGTCCAGTCAGCGCGACTCACCCTGTCTGAACTCATGGCCATGTTCGCCCAGGGTGCGGGGGCGGAACAGAGGGGGGCTGGGCCCTCCTTTATTCAAAAGGACCAGCTGGCATCGTTGCAGCGCTCACTGGCTGCTGCCTTTGCCCTCCAATCCACCCAGCCGTCCTTTCTGTCCTGCCTGCAGAGCCTGGCGGTCTCGGCAGTACGCTGCCAGGCTGGCAGCTCAGGCCAGGCTGTGATTGAGCCAGCTCATGTGTTGGCCGCTGGGAACGCCTCTGGAGGCCTCCAAGCGGCGGCTCTGCAGATCGAGGAGAGCATCATCATAAAACAGAAACCAGCAGAAGTGAGGGGCGGTAGGTCTATCTCACAGGGAAGTTGGGCCGCAGCGCCAGCTGACGCTGACGCTGGAACCTGGCGAGCACTAGCTGTCCTCTACCAAGAGCTAGGTGACGCTGATCTGGCATCGCTAGTATGCACACAAAATCTGGCCAAGTGCCCAGGTAGGTCTTGAGCTTCTTTTTTTCCCCCTCCTTTTTGTCGAACGTTAGATTCTATGCCCCTCACTGACCCTCCTGGCTTCCTACCTAGTTGTAGGCCCTACCTGGGCGTTGGACTGCATACCCCTCAGATTGAAACTCCCCTTACTCCCCTTCCGCCCCTACGAGATGTGAGCACTACCTGGGCATTGGAATTTGCTTCCCCAGTGAAACCCCCCTTACTCCCCTCCTTGTTGTAGAGCGTTGGATTCTATGTCCCCCACTGATCCTCCTTTCTTCCCTCATTGGTGTTGGCACTAGCTGGGCGTTGGACTGCATATCCCTCAGATTGAAACTCCCCTTACTCCCCTCCGTGATGTGGGCACTACCCCCCTCACTCCCCTCCTTGTTGTAGAGCGTTGGATTCTATGTCCCCCACTAATCCTCCTCGCTTCCCTCCTTGGTGTAGGCACTAGCTGGGCGCTGGACTGCATGTCCACCAGGGTCTCTCCCTGACTCCCCTCCTTTTTCATATAACGTTGGATTCTATGTCCCCCACTGATCCTCCTCGCTTCCTCAATGACCCCCCTTACTATTTCCCTTGATGTAGGCACTAAATGAACATTGGAATATGCTTCCCCATTGTGAAACCCTTTCTTGCCTCCTCGTTGTACAGCGTTGGATTCTGTGTCCATCAGAATGATCTCCCTTACTATTTTCCTTCATGAGGGCTCTACCTGGGCATTGGAATATGCTTCCCCAGTGAAAAACCCCTCACTCCCCTCCTTGTTGTAGAGCGTTGGATTCTATGTCCCCCACTGATCCTCCTTTCTTCCCTCATTGGTGTTGGCACTAGCTGGGCATTGGAATATGCTTCCCCTGTGTGAAACCCTTCCCTACCTCCTCGTTGTACATTGTTGGATTGTGTATCCCTGAGAATGACCCCCCTAATCCCTTGCTTGTCGTACAGCGTTTGAATAGGTGTCCCCCAGTGTGATCCCCCCTGCCCCCCTTCTTGTCATAGGCACTGGATGGGCGTTGGATTATGCTTTCCCGGGGTGATCCCCCTCTACCCCCATATGTGTCCCCCAATGTGGTCCCCCTTGCCCCCCTCCTTGTCATAGGCACTAGATGGGCGTTGGAATATGCTTTCCCTGTGTGATCTTCTTCTACCCGCATATGTGTCCCCCAATGTGGTCCCCGTTGCCCCCCTCCTTGTCATAGGCACTAGATGGGCGTTGGAATATGCTTTCCCGGTGTGATCTTCTTCTACCCGCATATGTGTCCCCCAATGTGGTCCCCCTTGCCCCCCTCCTTGTCATAGGCACTAGATGGGCGTTGGAATATGCTTTCCCGGTGTGATCTTCTTCTACCCGCATATGTGTCCCCCGGTGTGATCCCCCTTACTCCCCTCATTGTTGTAGGCACTAGCTGGGCGTTGAAATATGTGTACCCCAGTGTGATCCCCCTTACTCGCCTCAATGTCATAGGCACTAGATGGGCGTTGGAATATGCTTCCTCGGGGTGATCACCCTCTACCCCCATATGTGTCCCCCGGTGTGATCCCCCTTACTCACCTGCTTGTTGTAGGCACTAGATGGGCGTTGGAATATGCTTCCAAGGGGGCGCCACCTGCTAGCCTCCTCGTTGTACAGTGTTGAATTCTGTGTCCCTTGGCATGGCCCCCTTACCCTCCTTCTTGTTGTACCCTCCACCTGCTAGCCTCCTCGTTGTACAGTGTTGGATTCTGTGTCCCTTGGCATGGTCCCCTTACCCTCCTTCTTGTTGTACCCTCCACCTGCTAGCCTCCTCGTTGTACAGTGTTGGATTCTGTGTCCCTTGGCATGGTCCCCTTACCCTCCTTCTTGTTGTACCCTCCACCTGCTAGCCTCCTCGTTGTGCAGTGTTGGATTCTGTGTCCCTCAAAATGGTCCCCTCTGCCCCCCTGCTTGTCGTAGGCACTAGATGGGCGTTGGAATATGCTTCCAAGGGGCGCCACCTGCTAGCTAAGGACATGCTAGAGGACGTCCAGTCTGCGGCTGATTCCATGGAGCGTCTAGTCCAGACAGCCATGGACACCCAGGGATTGGCTGCAAGAGCTGCCGCAGCCGATGTGTGGCAGGGAATGAGCGAAGACGAGCAAGCTTTGCTGGGAGAGGATTGTGTGGCTGGCGTGTGTAGCACATCAGAGCAGCAGGCAGGTTCACGTTTTTTTTTTTTTTTTTTTATTTCTTTTCCTGCCTCCCGAGGGATGATTGCACAAGCAGCCGCAGCCAATGTGTGGCAGGGAATGAGCCCCGTACGTTTCGTTTTTTCGTTTTTTGTTTTTTCTGTTCCCGCCACCCAGGGGATGACTGCAAGTGCAGCCGCAGCCAATGTGTGGCAGGGAATTAGCAAAGACAAGCAAGCTTTGCTGGGAGAGGATTGTGTGGCTTGCGTGTGTAGCACATCAGAGCAGCAGGCAGGTTTACGCTTCGTTTTTTCCTTTTTTTCCTTTTTTTTCCTGCCACCCAGAGGATGTTTCGTTTTATTTTTTATATTCACACACGCACACGCACACGCACACGACACAAGCACACGCCCACGCACAGGCAAACGCACATCGCCCACGCCACGCACCCGCCACACGCACACGCACCCACCGCACACGCACACGCACACGCACACGACACGCCCACGCACACGCACCCGCACACGCACACGCACACGCACACGCACACGACGCACACGCACACCTACAGTACACACATACACACCCACACCTACACCACACATACCACACACACACACCCACACGCCACACGCACACGCACACGCACACGCACACGCACACGCACACACGCACCCGCACAACGCACCAACGCACACGCACACGGCCACAACGCACACGCAACACGCACACGCACCACGCACAGCACACGCACACGCACCACTCCACACGCACACGCACACGCAACCACGCACACATACAGACACACAACCACACACCACACTCACACATACACAACCCACACCCACACACAAGCACACACGCCACGCAACGCACCACGCACACTGCACACGCACAGCACACGCCCACGCACACGCACACGCCACGACACGCACACGCCCACGCACACGGCACACATACAGGACACACATCCACACACACACACACACACATACCACACACACACACACACCAACACCAACACACACGCATCACTGCCCACGCACCACGCACACGCACACGCACACGCCACACTCACACGCACCCAGGACACACCTACAGAACACACAAACACACCACACACACAACACATACACACACACACAACACACACACACGCACACTCACACGCACACTCACACGCACACGCACCACGCACACGCACACGCACCCTCACCACGGCACCACGCACACGCACCGCACCCGCACACGCACCCGCACCACCTACAGCCACACATACCACACCACACACACCACATAACCACCACACACCACACACGCACACGCACACCACCACGCACACCGCACCGCACACGCACACGCACACGCACAGACACCACCTACAGACCCACCATAACCACCCACACACCCCCAACACACATACACACACACACCGACACACACACACGCACACGCACACGCACACGCACCCCGCACACGCACCCGCACACGCACACGCACACGCAAACAGACACACCTAGACCACACCATACACAAACACACCCCACACCCACAACCCACACACCACACACAAACACACGCAACAACGCACACGCCAACGCACAGCACACGCCACACGCACACGCACACGCACACGCAACAAGACACACATACAGACACAACAACACATCAGCACACACACACACAAAACCACACCACCCACACACACACCACGCACACGCACCGACACCACGCACACGCACACGCCACACGCACAGAACACATTACAGACACACATACACAACACACACACACACACCACACACACACACACATCCACATACACCACACGCCACGCACACGCACAGCACACGCACAGGACACACATAAAGACACACAACACACACCCCACACACACACATCCCACACCACACACACACACACGCACACGCACACGCACACGCACACGCACACGCACACGCACACGCACACGCACAGACACACATACAGACACACATACACACACACACACACACATACACGCACACGCACACGCACACGCACACGCACACGCACACGCACACGCACACGCACACATACACACACACACACAGACACACATACACACACACACACACACACACACACACGCACACACACACACACACACACAACCCTCCAAGCTTGTGTGGCTGGAGTGCGTAAAGGTTAAATTGTTTTGTGTTTAGTTCATCAGTTGTTTCCCTGAGTGAGCCCCTCCTGATATTGTTGCTGGTCAAGTCCCGTTGGCCTATTCGGCCACCCCTGGGCTGGAACAACATTCAGGCAGTTAATCACACAACTAAATTATCATCCCAGCTGAGATGATGATTTAATTATATTGTAGAATTAACTTAGCACTGTAGCACGAACCCAGGGCCCCCGTCGGTTGTTTGGGCCTCAGTTCATTTCATTTTCTGCAAAGGCGGGGCGGGGGTGGGGGACAAGCAGTGGAAGTTAGGCTACATAAGCAGGGGAGCAAACTCAGGGCCCCCGTTGGTAGAACGATTGTTTGGGGTTCAGTTCATCAGTGCTTTTTCTTTTTAAGCCCTTCCTATACGGTTGGGCAAGTCCCTTTAACCTATTTGGCCTACCCCTGGACTGTAACATACATACATGCAGGGTTTTTATTTTCATTTTTTAGCCTATCCTTACTCATAGCTATTATGGTTCTGGAGCCATCTGTTTAGGTTGCCTACAACTCTATGCCATTATCAAAAGGAAGGCTTTTATTGCTAATAAAGTATCCCTATTTACTTGTATATCAAATAATGTATCACTGACATCGCAATATCGCTATTACCGCTTTAATTTATCGCTTATAGCATATTGCTAGTAGTATATCACTTTATTGTATCACTCATACTATATCGCTTTATTGTATCGCTTATAGTATATCGCTAGTAGTATATCACTTTATTGCATCCCTAATACTATATCGCTTTAATGTACCGCTTATAGTATATCGCTAGTAGTATATCACTTTATTGTATCGCTAATAGAATATCGCTTTATGTTATCACTTATAGTATGTATATTTTGTATTGCTTATAGTATATCGCTTTGTTTTATTGCTAATTGAAAGTGAAATTGAAATTGTTACATCCGTGTAATACAGTTACTCACAGGACGTGATGTTAAGGACACCACAGCGTAAGCCGGAGCTAGCTAAAGTCACCGTATCGCTAATAGTATATCGCTTTATTGTATCACTAATACTATATCGCTTTATTGTATCGCTAATAGTATATCGCTTTATTTATTTTATTCCTTATATCGCTGAAAAGAATAACGCTGGACGCAGGTGTCTGACTCGCTGATGGAGTTGGATGGAGTGGGAAGCGCAGTGGTGGTGTCACTGCATGAGAGGGCTGTCTGGTCTGAGGAGTTTCTGGCCTGCGCCCAGGCCCTGGGCCAGTGGGCTGATGTGAAAGCAATCGTGAGTCACTGGGATATTATAGTTTGGTTTGAAAGTAAGCGGTGATGGTGGTGGTGGTGGTGGTGGTGAAAGTGGTGGTGGTGGCGGAAGTGGTGGTGGTGGTGGTGATGGTGGTGGTGATGATGTCAGACAAACAACTTACCTGTACACCATGCTATCATGGTGTACAGTTGGGCAAGTCCCTTTAGCCAATTTGGCCTACTCCTGGACTGTAACATACATGAATGGTCAGAGGAGTTTCTAGGCTGTGCTTGGGATTTGGGCCAGTGAACTGATTTGAAAGCGATTGTGAGTCTCTGATTGGATCAAGTTTATTTTGATCAGAATGCTTTAAATTGAATTGCCCAGGGGCTGTGCTTAGACCCTGGGCCAGTGGACTGATGTGAAAGCGATTGTGAGTCACTGGGATATTATAGTTTGGTTTGGTGGTAAGCGGTGATGGTGGTGGTAGTGGTGATGGTGATGGTGGTGGATGTGGTGGTGGTGAAAGTGGTGTTGGTAGTGGAAGTGGTGGCGGTGGTGTTGTGGTGTTGTGTTGATGTGGTGGTGGTGGTGGTGGTGGTCTGACACAAACACACACACACAAACACACACACATACACATACACATACACACACTACTGTGCAGGTGAAGCAAGAGCTTGGCATACACACACATGTGCACAGACAAACACGCACATACATACACGGACACACACACGGACACACACGCACACACACACACACACACACACACACACACACACACACACACACACACTCACACACACACACACACACACACACACACTACTGTGCAGGTGAAGCAAGAGCTTGGCCTGGCAGCCTCAGAGGCAGAGGTGATGGAGGTTGATGATGGCGATGATGCTGAGGAAGATCCAGATATCCACATCCTCATCTCTCAGGTTTTGGAGGCTGCAGCTGGTGCTGGTGCTGGTGCTGATGCATCCAATCCTGGTGCTGGTTTAGTACGAACCTTCTTACGAGCTTGCTTGTATGACACGGTAATGCGACCCTTGCGTTTTGAACTATACTCTTTGCAATTTATACAATTTATGCGGTGTACATTATACTGTATGATCTATACTTTATACTCTATACTCCATGCTTTGTACTTCATACTCTATACTTCGTACTTTGTACTTCATATTTCATACTGTATACTTTAGAATTTGTAATGTATACTTGATGGTTGGACGACTTGTCACTATTCTGTCGCTGCATGGCTACGCATGGGTTCGGCTAAACTAGTCATAAATGCCCCCCTGGGCTCCGCAGGGTTTGTGGGGGCAGTGCATCGCAAGAAGAAGAAAAACAGTGGGCGCCAGGGTACTACTTCATGCTAAATTGGTCAGCGCTTAAAGCGCACAAACGTCAAATTGGTCAGCGCTTTTTAGTGCAAAAAGCACAAAAATGCGCGCTGCGTCCACAGGGGTTTGAAAAACTGTGCGAATCGCGCAGTTGGGCTCAAACAGGCAGCGCGGCACCGCGCTGCTGCACGCGCTTAGTAGTACCCTGGTGGGCGCTACATAAAATATGGTTCTTCAGCCAACTCTAGGCTGCCCACCGTCACCGTCACCGTAGAGACTGTCCTGTCTGAGCTGTCTGATCAATCCCCACCCCAATCACCCCCCCCAATCCCCTCCCCACCCCAATCCCCACCCCAATCCCCACCCCAATCCTCACCCCAATCCTCACCCCCCCCCCCCCCCCAAATCATCCCCCACAATCCCTACCCCACCCCAATCCCCACCCCAATCACCTCCCCCAATTCCCACCCCACCCCAATCCCCACCCCAATCCCCACCCCAATCACCCTCCCCAAATCCCCACCCCACCCAAATCATCTATCGCAATCCCCACCTCACCCCAATCCATTCTATCTCCCAGGATGGAAGCAGGCAGCAAATCGACCTGAACCAAATCCTGACCAAAGATGCAGCTCCCTTTTTCAAGACGGAGGCCTTACAAGCCTTGCTGCCTGTAGAGACTGTGCTGTCTGAGCTGTGCGCCTTGGATGCAAAACGAGAGCGCTGCAGGCTAGCCGTGGACACTGCATTGTCTCAATTTCTGAGACGCTGGAGTGGGCTGCATCCCCTGTCCACTGCTGCGAGGTGGGGAGGATGGCATAGGGCGGTAGGGTGATAGGGTGGTAGGGTGTTGTGATAGGGGGATATGTAAGCACCCCATGTCCACTGCTGCGAGGTGTGGAGGGGGGCATAGGGTGGTAGGGTAGTTGGGTGTTGGGATAGGGTGTTGTGGTAGGGTATTGTGATAGGGTGTTTGCTGCCTGTAGAGACTGTGCTGTCTGAGCTGTGTGCCTTGGATGCAAAACGAGAGCGCTGCAGGCTAGCCGTGGACACTGCTTTGTCTCAGTTTCAGAGACGCTAGAGTGGGCTGCACCCCCTGTCCACTGCTGCGAGGTGGGGAGGGGGGCATAGGGCGGTAGGGTGGTAGGGTGGTGTGATATAGTGTTGTAATAGGGTGTTGTGATGAGGTGATAGGGTGATTGGGTGATAGGGTGATACGGTCATAGGGTGGTATGGTGATATAATGGTAGGGTGATAGGGTGATAGGGTGGTATGGTGATATAATGGTAGGGTGGTAGTGTGATATGATGATATGGTGGTGTGATAGAGTGATAGAGTGAAAGGAAGCACCCAGTGTACTCTTCTGGAAGGTGTGCATATTCCTTCTCCAGGCTGTCCACCCTCTCACCTTGCCATCCCACCCTTTGCCAGGCTGTCCGCCTTCTCACCTTTCCACACCACCCCCTTCTCCAGGCTGTCCACCCTCTCATATTGCCACCACACCCTTTGCCAGGCTGTCCACCCTCTCACCTTGCCAACCCACCCTCCACCAGGCTGTCCGCCCTCTCACATTGCCACCACCCCCTTCTCCAGGCTGTCCACCCTCACCATACTCCAGCCTCTAGCAGAGGTCCAGGAACTTCTAAACTGTCTTGACGCGGCTGAAGACTCCCCATCTCCAGGCTGTCCACCCTCTCATATTGCCACTCCACCCTTTGCCAGGCTGTCCGCCCTCTCACATTGCCACCCCACCCTTTGCCAGGCTGTCCACCCTCTCCATACTACAGCCCCTAGCAGAGGTCCAGGAACTTCTAAACTGTCTCGACGCGGCCGAAGACTCCCGAAAGCAGCAAGAGCAGCAGCAACAACGACAGCAGCAGCAGCAGCAGAATAGCTTGCCTCTTCTTCTGGCTTCCATGCTTAGTGGCTGGCAGACGCGCTGGCCTAGTGTCCCAGGAGGTGGCGGTCCTGCAGAGCAGAGTGTCATGGGCGGTCTCTTGAGGAGCAGCCGGGAGGGCTGCGCAGATTCCTTGATGACATTGATATGTGCTCGCAAGATTATGCTACAAGCTGCGAGGAAGGCAGCTGGTGCCCACAGCTGGGGGGGGGAAGCTAGCAAGAAGGCTGTTGATATTGGTGAGAGGGGTGGAGGTGGATGGGAAGTAGTGGACATAACTGATCACCCTACCACCCTATATTTTTCCATTTTTCATTTTTCATTTTGTATGCTACAAGCTGCGAGGAGGGCAGCTGCTGCGCATGGCTGGGGGGAGGAAGCTAGCAAGAAGGCTGTTGATATTGGTGAGAGGGGTGGAGGTGGATGGGAAGGAGTGGATATAGCGTATCCTACATATAATAGTTCCATATCCGTCCGGAGTTTGGCGCGTGCCCGGCGTGTGTTCGACCCCTTTTGGCCCAGGCAGTTGGGCTTTTGCTTTCATATCTTGCCGACCTGTCGCCCAGGTGGCAGCGAGTCTCGGACCTCAATTTCCCGAGACCTGTCGCTGACGTGGCCACGGGGGTCTTCCCGTCGGCACGGCGGGCTCAGATGCTAGTCACCATAATAGTTGTGTATCAGCCTAATGTAATGTAATGTAATGTATGAGCCTGTGCTATATCTTGTAGATGTAAAGGATCACTGTAGCACAAACTCAGGGCCCCCGTCGGTAGCCCGATAGCTTGGGGCTCAGTTCATCAATGCTTTTTCTTTTTAATGCCCTTAGGAGCTGTGAGAAAGGCAGGTTCTGCCCACGTCTGGGAGGAGGTAGGTAGCAAGAAGACTGTTGATATTGGTGAGAGGGGTGGAGGTGGATGGGAAGATGTGGTTGTAATATATTGTATGCTACAAGCTGCGAGAAGGAAGCTGCTGGGCACGGCTGGGGGAAGGAAGCTAGAAAGAAGGCAGTCGATATTGGTGAGGGGTCCAGGGTGCAGTGTTTCTATTTTGGACTATGCATGGTAGCTTCCAGTCAGCTTCATTAGCCAGCCACTGGGCCGGTCAAGATTTCAGCTGCATTCGAATGCCTTTTATGTCAGCTTTGGAGACCAGGGTACTACTAAGCGAGCGTGTCAGCGCGGTGCCGCGCTGCCTTTTTGAGCCCCTTTGCCCGATTCGCACAGTTTTTTCAACGCCCTGTGGGCGCAGAGCGCAGTTTTTGCGCTTTTTGCACTAAAAAGCGCTGACCAATTTGACGTATGTGCGCTTTAAGCGCTAACCAATTTGGCAAGAAGTAGTACCCTGTTGGAGACCCCTCCATTGCTTCATTTGTGGGCTATGCACGGCATCTTTCAGTCAGCTCCAACAGCCTGCCACTTGTTCCAGCTTCCAGTCAGCTCCAACAGCCTGCCACTGGGTCCAGCTTCCAGTCAGCTCCAACAGCCTGCCACTGGGACCAGCTTCCAGTCAGCTCCAACAGCCTGCCACTGGGTCCAGCTTCCAATCAGCTCCAACAGCCTGCCACTGGGTCCAGCTTCCAGTCAGCTCCAACAGCCTGCCACTGGGTCCAGCTACCAGTCAGCTCCAACAGCCTGCCACTGGGTCCAGCTTCCAGTCAGCTCCAACAGCCTGCCACTGGGTCCAGCTTCCAGTCAGCTCCAACAGCCTGCCACTGGGTCCAGCTTCCAGTCAGCTCCAACAGCCTGCCACTGGGTTCCGCTCAAAGCTTTCAGTTGCATTGAAATGCCTGTTATGTCAAATTTCAGACGCACTAGCTAGCTTCAGGTTCGGCCCAAGGACAGGGAAAAGGAGCTGCCTAGAAGCTGCTACGTGTAGCCCCAAAAGAAAGAATGGAGGGGTGGAGCTAGATGCGGAGTACTAGGTGTAATTGATCACCATAATATGTGTGTATAAATGTAAATATAATATAATATATGTAATACATGTATAAATATATAAATATGTAAATATGTAAATATAATATAATAAACATATAAATGTAAATATAATATAAATGTAAAGATGTAAAATGCAATGTGTGGTTTGGGCTCTGAACCTATATTTTCATAAGCATTTGAAGTCGTTTATCATGAGATCGTAAGATCATCATAGGATCAGAAGATCATCATATCATTCCACCTCTACCTCCACACACCTCAACACACCTCCACGCACCAGCCTTGGCATCAGAGCGCTGGTGTTCTGGAGGTGTCCACCTCAACCTCACACAGAATACCTCCAAACACCTCCACACCTTCAGCCTTAGCATCAGAGCAATGGTGTTCCACACCTCCACACACCTCCACACACCTGCACACATAATCCTTGGCATCAGAGCACTGGTGTTCCACACCTCCACACACCTCCACACATCTCCACACACCTCCACACACAATCCTTGGCATCAGAGCACTGGTGTTCCACACCTCCACACACCTCCACACATCTCCACACACCTCCACACACCTCCACACACCTCCACACATCTGCACACACCTCCACATACCTCCACACACCTCCACATACCTCCACACACCTCCACACACCTCCACACACCTCCACACACTTCCACACACAAGTCTTGGCATCAGAGCACTGGTGTTCCACACCTCCACACACCTCCACACACCTCCACACACCTCCACATACCTCCACACACCTCCACACACCTACACACACCTCCACACACCTCCACATACCTCCACACACAAGCCTTGGCATCAGAGCACCGGTGTTCCACACCTCCACACACCTCCACACACCTCCACATACCTCCACACACCTCCACACACAAGCCTTGGCATCAGAGCACTGGTGTTCCACACCTCCACACACCTCCACACACCTCCACACACCTCCACACACAAGCCTTGGCATCAGAGCACTGGTGTCCACACCTCCACACACCTCCACACACCTCCACACACCTCCACATACCTCCACACACCTCCCCACACAAGCCTTGACATCAGAGCACTGGTGTTCCACACCTCCACACACATCCACATACCTCCACACACCTCCACGCACCTCCACACACAAGCCTTGGCATCAGAGCACTGGTGTTCCACACCTCCACACACCTACACACACCTACACACGCCTACACACACCTCCATACACCCCCACACACAAGCCTTGACATCAGAGCACTGGTGTTACACACCTCCACACACCTCCACACACCTCCACACCCCCACACACCAGCCTTGGCATCAGAGCACTGGTGTTCCACACCTCCACATACCTCCACACACCTCCACATACCTCCACACACCTCCACACACCTCCACACCTGCAGCCTTGGCATCAGAGCGCTCCCTGATGCAGCATGGAGCACACCTAGCTTGCTGTTGCGGCCTTCTTGATATGTCAGAGAAACTTCTCTCTCCGCTACTGAGCGAGGCTGACAGTGGGGGCTCTGCCGTCAGCTCTTCAATGGCCGCCTTGCTTCTACCCCTACGTCTGGAGGCCACCAGGCTGTGTCTTGATCAGGTCAGTTTAGGACTTAGTGTCTAGGCTTTAGGGTTTAGGGCCACTAGGCTGTCTAGGGTTTAGGGTTTAGGACCACCTGGCTTAGGGGCACTAGGGCTAGGGTTTAGGGTTTAGGACTACCTGGTTTAGGGCCACTAGGGCTGTCTAGTTGTAGGGTTTAGGACCACCTGGCGGTGCCTTGACCAGGTCAGTTTAGGACTTAGTGTCTAGGCTTTAGGGTTTAGGGCCACTAGGCTGTACCACCGCTCCAGTGCGCCCCACTCTACCTACACTCCAGTGTGCCCCACTCCACCTCCACTCCAGTTTGCCCCACTCCCCACTCCGCCACTCCAGTGCGCCCCACTCTACCTACACTCCAGTGTGCCCCACTCCACCACCACTCCAGTTTGCCCCACTCCCCACTCCGCCACTCCAGTGCGCCCCACTCTACCTACACTCCAGTGTGCCTCACTCCACACGCCTAACCCGCAGGTGGCCAGTGTGCCCCATTACCCCGATACCTGGGCCGACTTGAACGACCACGTGCTGTGTCTGCCCCAACTGGCACTGGTACTGAAATATCCCTCTGGCCCAGGGATAGCCCCCTCACTTGACATGCAACAGCTTCTAGCCCAGGCCTCGGCGCACGCCACCCTCGCGGACTGGCCAGAAGAGGGAGAGCGGCAGGACAAGAGGGACCGGGTTTCCAAGGCACTACGCTGCCTCAAGGAGGCGGCTGACTTGGGGTGGCAGGTGACTGCATCCACCACTGGTCTGCTGCGTGATGCTGGTGGGTCTTGCTTTGATTGCTGTGTGTTGCATGGTGTGTGATGTGTGTTGTATGTTGTGGGCCATGTGCTGTGTGCCGTGCGTTATGTGGGGTAGGAGATGGGGTGGGAGGTGACTGCGCCCACCACTAGGATGCTGCGTGATGCTGGTGGGTCTTTTGTGCTGTGTGCTGTGTGTTGTGTGCTGTGTGTTGTGTACTATGTGCTGTGGGTTATGTGGGGTAGGAGATGGGGTGGGAGGTGACTGCGCCCACCACTAGGATGCTGCGTGATGCTGGTGGGTCTTTTTTGCTGTGTGCTGTGTGTTGTGTGCTGTGTGTTGTGTACTAAGTGCTGTGTGCTGTGGGTTATGTGGGGTAGGAGATGGGGTGGGAGGTGACTGCACCCACCACTAGGATGCTGCGTGATGCTGGTGGGTCTTGCTTTGATTGCTGTGAGTTGCATGGTGTGTGCTGTGTGTTGTATGTAGTGTGCTGTATGTTGCGTGCGGTGTGCTGTGCGTTATGTTGGGTAGGAGATGGGGGGGTTGGTGACTGCACCCACCACTGGGCTGCTGCATGATGCTGGTGGATCTTGCTTTGATTTCTGTGTGTTTCATGATGTGTGCTGTGCGTTTTATGTTGTGTACTATGTTCTGTGTGCTTTGCGTTATGTGGGGTAGGAGATGGGGTGGGGTGTGACTGCACCCACCACTGGGCTGCTGCATGATGCTGGTGGGTCTTGCTTTGACTACTGTGTGTTGCATGATGTGTGCTGTTCGTTTTATGTTGTGTACTATGTTCTGTGTGCTTTGCGTTATGTGGGGTAGGAGATGGGGTGGGGTGTGACTGCACCCACCACTGGGCTGCTGCATGATGCTGGTGGGTCTTGATTTGACTACTGTGTGTTGCATGATGTGTGATGTGTGTTGAATGTTGTGTACTGTGTGCTGTGCGTTATGTGGGGTAGGAGATGGGGTGGGTGGTGACTGCACCCACCACTAGGATGCTGTGTTATGCTGGTGGGTTTTGCTTTGATTGCTGTGTTTTTGATAATGTGCGCTATGTGGTATATATATATATATATATATATATATATATATATATATACTGTGTGCTGCGTGTTGTTTGCTGTGTGCTGTGTGCTGTGCCTGCTGCGGGGAAGGAGATGGGATGGGTGGTGATTGCACCCACTACTGAGCTTCTGCGTGATGCTGGTGGGTCTTGTTTTGACTGCTGTGTGTTTCATTATGTGTGCTGTGTGTTGTATTTTGTGTACTATGTTCAATGTTCTGTGCGTTATGTGGGGTAGGAGATGGGGTGGGAGATGACTGCGCCCACCACTGGGCAGCTGCATGATGCTGGTGGGTTTTGTGCTGTGTGCTGTGTGTTGTGCGTGCTGCGGGGCAAGAGATAGGGTGGGAAGACAAACATTGATGAACTGAACCCCACTGTACCCCACTGATCCCTTACAGCACCAACCGCCAGCCTGGCACCCGTCCTCCATGGAGGGCATGATGGGCCACCCACAAATGCCAGCCTGGCAAGCATCGCAGCCAAGGCCAGTTTAGAGTTTGCCCTTATGTGCAACAGAGTGCTGCACGATGGGGCACAGGTCAGCAGGACGCCAGGCACTGCAGTACAACACGGCAGTACGTCAGACAGCGCAGGCAGTGGCAAGAAGGGGTGTTTCCCGTCAAAAGATGAGCTGAGGGAGGAACAGAAGGAGATGTTGAAGCAGGGAGGTAAGGAGGGAGGTAGCCCCTTTCAGTGATATACAATGGTCTAGTGGTAGACCAGATCGCTTGAGGATGAAGAGTCGGGGGGTCGACTCCCCCTTCGGTCGCTCTTGGCGTTGCAGGTCGTCGTCAACCGCGATGGTAGCTTGTCCAGTTGAGGTAGGAGACCGCTCCCCACCCGCGTACGACAGGCTCTCTTAACACCACGCCCCACCAGGGTGTTATCATTATCTAAGGAGGGAGGTTGGTAATGATAACGCCTGGTGGGGCGTGGTATTAAGGGAGCTCTGCCTTACGGCAGTAGGAAACAGGCTGCTATTTACCTGGAAAAAGCTTCCATGGCAAATGACAGCGACCGCAAACACTACAGCGCATCCGTAAGGATTCGAGCCCAGCACCTTCGTCGTTCAAGGAGCTCATCCATTGAGCCATTCATTGAACGGGGATTGGGAGGTTGGTAAGGTATTTGGCTACCCCTGGACTGTACAATACACACACACATGCATACATGTATTACAGGTGGGCTGACGGCTCTTGTGGTAAAGCACCTGCTGCGCCATGTCATTGTCCTCCGCTCTAGGAGGAAGACCTTCTTCACTTCATGTCAAACCACCATCACTTAATGGCCCCCCCTTTAGCCTATATGGCTACCCCTGGACTGTACCACACACGCACACATGCATACATGTATTACAGGTGGGCTGACGGCTCTTGAGGTGAAGCCCCTGCTGCATGCCATGTCCCTGTCCTCCGCCCTAGGGAGAAGACCTTCCTCACTCCATACCACCCTTAATGAAAATAATGTTATCACAGGTGGACTGACGGCTCTTGTGGTGAAGCACCTGCTGCGTGCCATGTCCCTTTCTTCAGCCCTAGGGGGGAGACCATCCTCGCTCAGATTCCCCCTGCTGCTGGAGGTGATGGGAGACAACAGCTCAAGGAGTGCAGCTGAGCTGCAACGTGCGGGTGAAGAGTTTGAGAGGTGCGGCCGCGGGCAGTGTCGTGTAGTGGCCGGGCAGTGTAGTGTGGGGGCCGGGCACTGTAGTGTAGCGGCCGAGCAGGGCAGTGTAGTGTAGGGGCCGGGCAGTGTATTGTAGTGGGCTGGGCAGTGTAGAAGGATGGAAATACCTTGAGAGGTGCGGCCGCGGGCAGTGTAGACCAGGGTACTTCCATTGACCAAATTGGCCAGCGCTTTAGCGCACTTGAAGAAGAAAAAACTGCGCTTTGTAATGCAAAAAGCGCAAAAATTGCATGCTGCGCCCACAGGGGGTTGCAAAAAACTGCGCGAAACGCGCAGTGGGGCTCAATAAGGCAGCGCGCCAGCGCTCAAAAGCGCGCGCTTGGAAGTACCCTGGTGTAGACGGACGGAAATACCTTGTATATTTGTATTAAAAATGTGATTAGAAGATGATGAATGTATTATTTATTGTATAACTAGATTATCACTGTGGCACGAACTCAGGGCCCTGTTGGTGAAACGATTGTTGGGGTTCAGTTCATCAATGCCTTTTCTTCTAAAGAGTTCGAGAGGTGCTGACGCCGACACTGCTCAGCCCTGTCTGGGTTTCAGTGGGCTTCAGTGGGGTTCCGTGGCTACATGTAGAAAGGTGTGGGTAGGGGGGTGATTTTGTGTGTGTGAGTTAGTGTGCGTGTGTGTGTGGAGTGCTGCATGTAGAAGGATGGAAATACCTAATGCATTTTAGGTCCCGATTCCGACATGCGGTACATGAGGAACTTTTTATAGGCCCCCTGGTCTTCGGAACCCTTTTATTTTGCTTGGAAGGGTGCATTTGGGTTAGAGGGGTGGCGCAGGGGAGCAGAAAAGGCCATCTAGCCTCAAATTTGCTGTCCTACCTGTAAAATGGTGTGGGTGGGGGGGTGATCATGTCTGTGTATATATATTAGGGTTGGGAAGCAAACATATATTTTGATTTTTATATGCCGTATAAACGTATAAACGTATGAACGTAAGCGTATAAACGTATGAAAACGTATGAGGGGAATTAGGCAATTCTCGAGAAAATACTTTTACATGGGTTTCAAGTTATTGCCGCGTAGCTAATTTCATTGGCATCACATATCAACTCTCAAAACAATAATCGGACAAGTTTAGATTGTCCAAATCTCAGAACATAAATCACGA
>JACBWV010000506.1:2578568-2609852 GCA_013435795.1 Chlamydomonas sp. ICE-L
GGGCTAGGTTGAGGAGGGGGCAGGCTTTGGGCAGGCTTTGGGCTAGGTTCACCTGGTACCAGGCTAGGCAGGTGCAGCTGCTCAGGTGAGGGGGCAGGCTTTGGGCTAGGTTGGATTCCTGTTGTTCGTTCATGTTAGAGGTCCCAAAGTTACAATCTTGCTTCAACTGCCTTTCCTGTTTTAAGGTTGGGCAAGTCCTTTTAGCCTATTCGGCCACCCATGGACTGTAAACATGCACACATTTTGCTTTGTGGGTGCTTTTTTCTTTTTGTTTAAAGCACAGAGTCTCATAAACCCTCGCGGTGTCAAGTAGACTTTAACATGTAATGTAATGTAATGTAATGTAATACATACAAACAATATCAACTATATATTGTCATGCACTACTTTGCAGCGCTGGGATACATATCAGGCCTCTATTGAGAGGGCGCTGGGAGCTGGAAAGATGGATGAGGCACGCTACATATATGCAGAGCAAGCTTGGCCTAACCTATTCGGCAGGTGGGTTATGTGTTGGTATGTGGTGTGTATGTATGTACATATGGATGGATGGATGGATGGATGGATGGATGGATGGATGGATGGATGCAACCTTGTCGACCCTGTTGTACAGTGGCGGTACAGCCCTGCATCTGTTCTTTAGGCACTACTCACTGTCTAGGACGTGACTTGCAACTTGTTTGATTGAGAGGTTTTCACGACTTTTCAATCCCTGTATAGGTACCTCGCAGCGGACACTGCAATGGAAGCAGCAGCCGACCCAGGGATGAGCATGTTGAGGGGAAAGCCTGTAGGGGGCTCCTCTGCCGTCTCCCATGGGCATGCCTCTCAACCGCGAGATATCAATTCAGATTTTGCTCGGAAGTTTGGTCCCTTGTTCCAAGCAGCCTTTGGGGACGATGGAAGGCTGCTTCTCTCAGGCCGCTACAGTTCAGCCAGGGCATTTGCTGAAAAGGCACAAGAGCTTATTGCGCCTGCTAAAACAGAGGTGAGTGGATTGCTGCATGCATGTATGTATGTTACAGTCCAGGGGTTGTCCAAATAGGCTAAAAGGACTTGCCCAGCCATGGCAGGAAGGGCAGATTTTCTCGGAAGTTTGGTCTCTTGTTCCAAGCAGCTTTTGGGGACGATGGAAGGCCGCTTCTCTCAGGCCGCTACAGTTCAGCCAGGGCATTTGCCAGGGCATTTGCTGAAAAGGCACAAAAGCTCATTTCGCCTGCAAAAACACTTGTGAGTGGAGTGCTACATGTAGCACTGCACATTTTGGGCTTGGTGGCCTTTTCTGCACCCCTGCGGCACCCCTCTCACACAAAATGCACCCTTACAGTCAAAACAAAAGGGTAGCAAAGACCTTTCAAATCAGCATGTGGCTTGTGCTGTCCTTGCTGTGGAGTGTGACACACTTTGGCACCCTATCCTGCACCCCTGCGGCACCCCTCTCACCCAAAACGCACCCTTCCAAGCAAAATAAAAGGGTACATGTAGCACTGCAAATTTGGGGCTTGGTGGCCTTTTCTGCACCCCTGCAGCACCCCTCTCACCCAAAATGCCCCCTTTAAAGACCAATGAAAGGGTGCCGAAGACCCCTCAAATGCAGCATAGGGCATACCGTTTTCTTAAACCCTTGTTGAGGCACCCTTTAAAGAACTTGTACTGGAAACCACATTTATGGCTACAGACTAAAGCTAGAGCGGGGCAGATAGGGCAGGATTTGTTTTTTACAAGACGGATTTTGGCCTCGATCAAGGGTTCAAGGGAAGTTAATAAATTCAAGTCAGGTCAAGTCAAGGCAAGTCAATTCAAGCCAAGCCAACTCAATTGCCAGACCTTGTCCTGAAACCTGCATTTGAGGCTGCAGGCTAAGTCTAGAGCGGGGCAGATAGGGCGGAATTTGTTTTTTACAGGATGGATTTTTGCCTTAATCAAAGGTTGATGGGAAGCCAATCAATTCAAGTCAGGTCAAGTCAAGCCAAGCCAAGCCAAGCCAAGCCAAGCCAAGCCAAGCCAATTGCCAGACCTTGTACTGAATCCTGCATTTGTGGCTGCAGGCTAAAGCTAGAGCGGGGCAGATAGGGCGCCGGGATATGGCAACCTTTTCTGGCTGGTTCAAATCCTTCTCCAACAACTACGGGGCCTCATCTGCTGGGCCATGTTTGTTGCTTCCAGCCATGGGCTCTGTGCATGCTGGAGGTCCCTTGGGCGGGGATGAGTCTCCCCCCTGCATTGTTGGATTTGGCACGCTAGTGCACGTCTTTGATAGCAAGCAGCGGCCCAAGAGGATTACAGTTTACTGTGACGATTTCAGGTGAGCTTGAAGAGTAATGTGTGTGTTTGGGTGTGTGTGCGTGTGGGGGAGGTGGGGTAGGGTGGGGTGGGGGGTGGGGTGGGGTGAAGTGGGACTGGGGTGGGGTGGGGGGACTGCTTATGTATTATATGCCCCCACCACCACCACCACCACCACCACCACCACCACCACCACACACACACACACAAACACACACACACTGGTCTGTGTCACGCTTGCTGCTGCCAGCCATGGGCTCTGTGCCCCCTTCAGCTCCCTTGAGCGGGAATGAGTCTCCCCCCTGCATAGTTGGATTTGGCACGCTCGTGCACGTATTTGACAGCAAGCAGAGGCCCAAGAGAATTACAGTTTACTGTGATGATGCGTCATGTATGTGTGTGTGTGTTGGAGGGGTTGGGGTTGGGGGGACTACTTGTATGTTATATGCTGGTGGCGAGGATGTGAGGATCAACCTAAACCCTAAACCCTCCACCCAATAAACTCATAAAACCTTCGGTGGGAGGAGGGTGACGAGAATATGAGGATCGACCTAAGCCCCAAACCCTCATCCCATTGCAGGTGTTATGGCATTTTGGCCAAGGGTGGCGAGGTAGTGTGGATCAACCTAAACCCTAAACCCTCCTCCCAATGCAGGTGTTATGACTTTTTGGCCAAGGGTGGAGAGGATGTGAGGATCGATCAGCGGGTTGAGCAGCTGTTTGATGTTATGAATGGAATTGCAGCGAACAGCCCTGGTACGTGGTGGTGATCATGGTGGTGGTGGTGGTGGTGGTGGTCGTGGTGGTGATCGTGGAGGTCGTGGTGGTGGTTGTGGTAGTCGTGGTGGTGGTCATGGTGGTGGTGGTGGTGGTGGTGGTGGTCGTGGTGGTGATTGTGGAGGTCGTGGTGGTGGTTGTGGTAGTCGTGGTGGTGGTCATGGTGGTGGTGGTGGTGGTGGTGGCGGTGTGAATGATTGTGAGTATGAAAAGAATTGCAGCAAACAGCCCTGGTAGGTGGTGGTGGTCATGGTGGTGGTGGTGTCGGCAGTGTGAAAGTGTTGTGACTATGAATGGCATTGCAGCAAACAGCCCTGGTGGTGGTGGTGGTGTGTGTGAAGGGGGGGGGGGGGGTCATGGTGGTGGTGGTGGTCATGGTGGTGGTCATGGCGGTCATGGTCATGGTGGTGGTGGTGTGTGTGAAGGGGGGGGGTCATGGTGGTGGTGGTGGTCATGGCGGTCATGGTCATGCATCCGTGTGTGTTCACATTCAAGGTCACCCCCTGACCCCATCCATGATTACCCCAGTCAAATACGTGGGACCTGCACAACCACGTAGAAGAAAAATAATCCCCCACAGTCCCCCTTTCTTAGCCCACATCACAGCCAGTCTATCTGGATGCATCCGTGTGCGCAAATTCAAGGTCACCCCCCGACCCCATCCATGATACCCCCTTAAACTAAGAGGGACCTGTTCATCGGCATAGCATGCAATACAAAGCATCCCTCACTGCCCCCCTTTCTTAACCCACATCACAGGCTGTCTATCCAGAAGCATCTGTCTGCGCACGTTTGAGGTCACCCCCCGACCCCATCCATGATAACCCCATTAAACTAAGAGGGACCCGCTCATCCGCATAGCATGCAATACAAAGCATCCCTCACCGCCCCCCTTTCTTAACCCACATCACAGGCTGTCTATCCAGAGGCATCCGTCTGCGCACGTATGAGGTTATACCCCTGCCCCCATCCTTGATTACCCCAATCAACTAAGAGGGACCCGCTCATCCGCATAGCATGCAATACAAAGCATCCCTCACTGTCTCAGGTTTTCGTTATACTTTAATACATCTTTTTCTTTTGACAAATATGACAATCTATCCGCAATATATCAAATATATATATATCAAATATGACAATCTATCCGCAATATATCAAATATATATATATATCAAATATGACAATCTATCCGCAATATATTTGATATATATCAAATATATATATAACAAATATATATCAAATATGACAATCTATCCGAAATATACTCTTCTAAAAAGTCTTCATAAGTCACTGCCCCCCTTTCTTAACGTACATCGCAGGCTGTCTATCCAGAGGCATCCGTCTGCGCACGTATGAGGTCATACCCCTGACGCCGTCCTTGGGGCTGGCAGGATTCGTCCCCAACACACGCACTCTCGGGGAAGCCATAGAAAGAGCAGCTGCTGATGACAAGGTGGCTAGGTGGGCCATACTATGGTGATCTCCCTACGTACTGTACCTTTATGTGGTAGAAAGGGACCCGCTCATACATACATGGGGGAGGTTGGTAATGGTGCTGCATGTACATGTGTGTAGTGGCCATCGGCCAGTGTTTGTGTGATGGGGATGATCATAGCAACAGCCATAGAAAGAGCAGCTGCTAATTACAAGGTGGGTTTGATTCGCAGCCCGAGCATACATAGTGAGTCAGAATTTGAAATTTGAAATTTGAATCCCATGCCTCTCAGCTAGGTGGGTTCGGTTCGCAGCCCAAGCATACGTGGTGAGTCAGAATTTGAAATTTGAAATTTGAATCCCATGCCTCTCAGCTAGGTGGGTTCGGTTTGCAGCCCAAGCATACGTGGTGAGTAAGAATTTGAAATTTGAAATTTGAATCCCATGCCTGTCAGATAGGTTGGTTCGATTCGCAGCCTGAGCATACTGGAGTCCGGAGGTCTTTCTTTCACCCATATGCCCATGCACCCATATACCCATGCAAGCCCATGCATGCTTACACATACACGCACCTGTTGACCCTTATCCTCACCCTCACCCCACCCTCACCCACCCCCTCTCCCTCCTGTGCAACATGATCCAGGGATGAGAACAAGGTCCTCACACGCGGAATATTGGAATACAGAAAGTGTGTGTATGGGCCAGGAGGCAAGCCCAGCTCCACTTCACCTCTAAGTGAGTTGTGTTCTGTGCAATATGATCAAGGGATAAGACTGGGGTCTCGACCTGTGTTGAAATTGAGTACAGAAAGTGCGTGTCTGGTCCAAGAGGCAAGCCCATCTCCAGTACCCCTCTGAGTGAGTTGTGCTCTGTGCATTATGATCAAGGCATGCTAATAGGGTCTTGACGCGTGTTGGAATGGAATACAGAAAGTGTGTGCATGGGCCAAGACGCCCAAGAGGCTACCCCAGCTCCATTATACCTTGAGTGAGTTTCATTATCAAATTGAAGTTATAATGCTTTAATTTAATTATCATTTACATTTTAAAACTGCCGCAGGTTTCGTCTACTTGGACAACTTCCGGAAGGTCAGCGCTGCATCCGCCATTGCAGGTCTCAACTCGGTGCACGCAAAAGTGAGAGACTGTGGTGGTGATAGGGAGTTTCTAGACTACTTCTGGGTAAATAAATAAATATATAGATACCTACATAAATAGCTGCAGCCACCACTGCTGGGCTCAACTCAGTGCGCACGAAAGTGAGAGACTGTGGTGGTGATAGGGGGGTCCTAGACTACTTCTGGGTAAATAAATAAACATATAGATACCTACATAAATAGCTGCAGCCACCACTGCTGGGCTCAACTCAGTGTGCGCAAAAGTGAGAGACTGTGGTGGTGAAAGGGGGGTCCTAGACTAATTCTGGGTAAATAAATAAATTAATAGATACCTACATAAATAGCTGCAGCCACTACTGCTGGGCTCAACTCAGTGCGCGCAAAAGTGAGAGACTGTGGTGGTGAAAGGGGGGTCCTAGACTACTTCTGGGTAAATAAATAAACATATAGATACCTACATAAATAGCTGCAGCCACCACTGCTGGGCTCAACTCAGTGCGCGCAAAAGTGAGAGACTGTTGTGGTGGAAGGGGGGTCCTAGACTACTTCTGGGTAAATAAATTAATCAATACATAAATAGCTGCAGCCACCACTGCTGGGCTCAGCTCGGTGCACGCGAAAGTGAGAGACTGTGGTGGTGATAGGGGGTTTCTAGACTACTTCTGGGTGAATAAATAAATCTATAGATACCTACATAAATAGCTGCAGCCACCACTGCTGGGCTCAACTCAGTGCGCACGAAAGTGAGAGACTGTTGTGGTGGAAGGGGGGGTCCTAGACTACTTCTGGGTAAATAAATTAATCAATACATAAATAGCTGCAGCCACCACTGCTGGGCTCAGCTCGGTGCACGCGAAAGTGAGAGACTGTGGTGGTGATAGGGGGTTTCTAGACTACTTCTGGGTGAATAAATAAATCTATAGATACCTACATAAATAGCTGCAGCCACCACTGCTGGGCTCAACTCAGTGCGCACGAAAGTGAGAGACTGTTGTGGTGGAAGGGGGGTCCTAGACTACTTCTGGGTAAATAAATTAATCAATACATAAATAGCTGCAGCCACCACTGCTGGGCTCAGCTCGGTGCACGCGAAAGTGAGAGACTGTGGTGGTGATAGGGGGTTTCTAGACTACTTCTGGGTGAATAAATAAATCTATAGATACCTACATAAATAGCTGCAGCCACCACTGCTGGGCTCAACTCAGTGCGCGCAAAAATGAGAGACTGTGGTGGTGATAGGGGGTTTCTAGACTACTTCTGGGTGAATAAATAAATCTATAGATACCTACATAAATAGCTGCAGCCACCACTGCTGGGCTCAACTCAGTGCGCACGAAAGTGAGAGACTGTTGTGGTGGAAGGGGGGTCCTAGACTACTTCTGGGTAAATAAATTAATCAATACATAAATAGCTGCAGCCACCACTGCTGGGCTCAGCTCGGTGCACGCGAAAGTGAGAGACTGTGGTGGTGATAGGGGGTTTCTAGACTACTTCTGGGTGAATAAATAAATCTATAGATACCTACATAAATAGCTGCAGCCACCACTGCTGGGCTCAACTCAGTGCGCGCAAAAATGAGAGACTGTGGTGGTGAAAGGGGGGTCCTAGACTACTTCTGGGTAAATAAATTAATCAATACATAAATAGCTGCAGCCACTATTGCTGGGCTCAGCTCGGTGCACGCGAAAGTGAGAGACTGTGGTGGTGATAGGGGTTGTCTAGACTACTTCTGGGTAAATAAATAAATATATAGATACCTACATAAATAGCTGCAGCCACCACTGCTGGGCTCAACTTGGTGCACGCAAAAGTGAGAGGTTAGACCACTAGGTCAGGGTACTTCCAAGCACGCGCTATTGCACGCTGGCGCGCTGCCTTTTAGAGCCCCACTGCGTGTTTGCGCAGTTTTTTGCAACCCCCTGTGGGCGCAGCAAGCAGTGTTTGCGCTTTTTGCACTACAAAGCGCACTTTGTTTTTATCAAGTGCGCTAAAGCGCTGGCCAATTTGGTCAATGAAAGTACCCTGTACTAGGTGCCCTATTCATTTCATATATTTTGATGCTATGCTCTGTCGGCAGTTGCATCTGTCAGCTCCTTGTTGGGCCTTTGTTTTTGCCTTTGCCTTTGACCTGCACTATTGGCTTGAATTGTTTTTTCACCATTGTTGGGCCCAACTCAAGATTGAGCGGCTGTGGTGGTGAAAGGGGGGTTCTAGATACTTCTGGATAAATAAATTAAGAAGTGTTACGCCTCATTAGGAGGCGTGAGGTTGAGGGGCCAGCCATTCCGCTTGCGCTGGGGCCAACCACCAACTCATGCATTCGATTTTTTTTCAAATCTGAAAGTGGGTTATTTCTAGCTTTGCGGATTTAGGTCTCCTCCAGGGACAGCGTTTTAGTGCTTTTTATAGCTATTTGATGCTTTTTAGGTGCATTTAGGTCAAAAAAACGAGAACAACTTTTTCCGTTTTTTTTTTTATAATGATAATTTTGATTAAACGGGGTTAAAAATAGCGATCGCTATATATAATAGGAAAAAATCCCTGACTCCTGTTCATTTGATTTATATCGAAATTACGCTCTGTTAGATGGTGGTGGTCTTACGGCTCCTTGGTGGGTCTTCTTTGCCTTTGACTTCGACTCGGACTTTGACTTCGACTTCGACTTTGACTTTTCGACTTTGACTTTAACTTTGACATTGACATTGACTTTGACTTTGACATTTCGACTTTGACTTTGACTTTGACTTCTTGACTTTGACTTCAACAAATAGCATTAAAGGCATTTGCTTCAAGCCCAAATGCAGGTTTTTTGCACAATTGGCTCGAACTTGCTTTTGCAGCATTACAGAGCTCAAATCGTTCAAATCACTCATGATTGAAAGACTGTAGTGGTGAAAGAGGGGTTCTAGACTACCAGCCTTGTTCTTTAATTCATCATCTTCTTTTTCATCTTCTTCTCCTCATCATCTTTACCTTTATCTTCTCCTCATTATCTTTATCTTTATCTTCTCATCATCTTCTCCTCTTTATCTTCTCCTCCTCATCTTTACCTCTATCTTCTCCTCATTATCTTTATCTGAATCTTCTCCTCATTATCTTTATCTGAATCTTCTCATCATCTTCTCCTCTTTATCTTCTCCTCCTCATCTTTACCTATATCTTCTCCTCATTATCTTTATCTGAATCTTCTCCTCATTATCTTTATCTGAATCTTCTCATCATCTTCTCCTCTTTATCTTCTCCTCATCATCTTTATCTTTATCTTCTTATTCGTCTTCTTTTTTAATGTTTGTTTGTGTGTGGGTGGGGGTGGGTGGGTGTAGGTATATGTGGGTGGGTGGGTGGGTGGGTGGGTGGGGGTGGGTGGGTGGGTGGGGGGGGGGGGTAAGCACTCAATGAACGCATGCCTAACAAAGCAGTTATTTTTTAACGAATGGCACCTACCCTGTTCTTTTCCCCCCTTGACGAATTGGAAGACGGTGAGCAGCCCAGAGTTGGCTAAAAAAGCATGTAGAAATTTAAATTCAAATTCAAATTCTTCACGCCTTGCCACGCAGATGCCCAATGATTTGCTTCGCGAGGCCCTCCTCAAAAGCGCAGGCTGCCCAGAGATCTTTATTGCCAACCGTGCAAACTTCATTCGGTGCGTTAATATAAGTTATTGCCAACCGTGCAAACTTCATTCGGTGCGTTAATATAATTTATTGCCAACCGTGCAAACTTCATTCGGTGCTTTAATATAAGTTATTGCCAACCGTGCAAACTTCATTCGGTGCGTTAATATAAGTTATTGCCAACCGTGCAAACTTCATTCAGTGCGTTAATATAAGTTATTGCCAACCGTGCAAACTTCATTCGGTGCGTTAATATAAGTTATTGCCAACCGTGCAAACTTCATTCGGTGCGTTAATATAATGTATTGCCAACCGTGCAAACTTCATTCGGTGCGTTAATATAATTTATTGCAACCGTGCCAAACTTCATTTCGGTGCGTTAATATAATGTATTGCCAACCGTGCAAACTTCATTCGGTGCGTTAATATAATTTATTGCCAACCGTGCAAACTTCATTCGGTGCGTTAATATAAGTTATTGCCAACCGTGCAAACTTCATTCGGTGCGTTAATATAAGTTATTGCCAACCGTGCAAACTTCATTCGGTGCGATAATATAAGTTATTGCCAACCGTGCAAACTTCATTCGGTGCGTTAATATAAGTTATTGCCAACCGTGCAAACTTCATTCGGTGCGTTAATATAATGTATTGCCAACCGTGCAAACTTCATTCGGTGCGTTAATATAAGTTATTGCCAACCGTGCAAACTTCATTCGGTGCGTTAATATAAGTTATTGCCAACCGTGCAAACTTCATTCGGTGCGTTAATAGTAATTTATGCCAACGTGGTGCAAACTTATTCGGTGCGTTTAATATTAATTGATTGCAAAACCGTGCAAACTTCATTCGGTGCGTTAATATAATTTATTGCCAACCGTGCAAACTTCATTCGGTGCGTTAATATAATTTATTGCCAACCGTGCAAACTTCATTCGGTGCGTTAATATAATTATGCCAACCGGTGCAAAACTCATCGGTTGCGTAATATAATTTATTGCCAACCGTGCAAACTTCATTCGGTGCGTAATATAAGTATTGCCACCCGTGTTGAAACTTCATTCGGGCTTAATATAATTTATTGCCAACCGTGTGCCAAATTCATTCGGTTGCGTTAATGCATAGGTATGATGGTTGATGGTGGTGATGAGGTGATGATGATGATGATGATGATGATGATGATGATGCTGATGATGACGACAACGACAACGACAATGACGACAACGACAGCGACGATGACGAGGAGGAGGATGAGGATGATGATGGTGATGGTGATGATGATGATGATGATGATGATGATGATGATGATGATGATTACGTTTTCCTGGTGCCCTACTGGACTCCAAATGTGCCCGCAGCTTGGCAGAGTCAAAGGGGACTTTATATATCATCATGGGCATTGGTGAATGCCTTGCTCTTGGCCCACAAGCAGTAGAAGATGAGCAACACTAGCCTGAAATATGCGTCAGGATAAGCAATATTGAAGCAAGCAAGCAATACAAGCAATACAAGCCTACAATTTTTGAATCACTTCGAGCAGTTGCCTGGCAGCTTGCAACACCTTCCTAAACTCTAAACCCTAAAGCGTGTAGTTGCCAGGCTGCTTGCAACACCTTCCTAAACCCTAAACCCTAAAACGTGTAGTTGCCAGGCTGCTTGCAACACCTCCCTAAACCCTAAACCCTAAAACATGCAGTTGCCAGGTAGCTTGCAATACCTTCCTAACCCCAAAACCCTTAACACCAAACCTTAAAATGTGCAGTCGCCAGGCAGCTTGCAACACCTTCCTAAACCAAAAACTAACACCCTTAACCCTAAAACGTGCAGTTGCCTGGCAGCTTGCAACACCTCCCTAAACCCTAAACCCTAAAACGTGCAGTTGCCAGGCAGCTTGCAACAGCTTCTTATACCCTAAACCCTAAACCCTAAAACGTGCAGTTGCCATGCAGCTTGTAACACCTCCCTAAAACCTAAAACCTAAAACAAGCAGTTGCCAGGTAGCCTGCAAGACCTTTCTAAACCAGAGAACCTAAACCCTAAACCCTAAAACGCGCAGTTGCCTGGCAGCTTGCAACACCTTCGGCTACATCGCTGGAGTGGGCGATCGACATCTCCAGAATATACTCATAGACGAGTCTACAGGGGAGTTGGTTCCCATCGACTTTGGGTACAGCTTTGGGACAGGCACAGCGGTGAGTGGCAGTGAAGTGGTTTTAGTAGTAGGAGGAGGAGGGGTGGAATGGGAGTGGGGGTAGGAGTTGGAGTAAGGTGTGTGGGTGTGTGGGTGTGTGTGTGGGGGGGTGGGGGGGGGGGGTGGGGGGGGGGGGAGGGGGAGGAGGGGGGGGGGAAGGGGGAGGAGGGGGGGGGGAAGGGGGAGGAGATCGGGTTCCCATGGACTTCGGGTACAGCTTTGGAACAGGCACAGCGGTGAGTGGCAGTGAAGTGGTTTTAGTAGGAGGAGGAGGAGGGGGTGGTATGGGAGTGGGGGTAGGAGTTGGAGTAAGTGTGTGTGGAGGGGGGGGGGGGGGGGGGGGGGGGGGGAGGGGGAGGAGGGGGGGGGGGAAGGGGGAGGAGAGCGCGGGTTCCCATGGACTTCGGGTACAGCTTTGGAACAGGCACAGCGGTGAGTGGCAGTGAAGTGGTTTTAGTAGGAGGAGGAGTAGGAGGGGTGGAATGGGAGTGGGGGGTAGGAGTTGGAGTAAGTGTGTGTGTGTGGGGGGGGGGGGGGGGGGGGGGGGGGGACTGGGGGGGGGGGGGGGAGGGGGAGGAGGGGGGGGGGGAAGGGGGAGGAGAGCGGGTTCCCATGGACTTCGGGTACAGGCTTTGGAACAGGCACAGCGGGTGAGTGGCAGTGAAGTGTTTTAGTAGGAGGAGGAGGAGGGGTGGAATGGGAGTGGGGGTAGGAGTTGGAGTAAGTGTGTGTGTGTGTGGGGGGGGGGGGGGGGGGGGGGGGGGGAGGGGAGGGGGAGGAGGGGGGGGGGGGGAAGGGGGAGGAGAGCGGGTTCCCATGGACTTCGGGTACAGCTTGGAACAGGCACAGCGGTGAGTGGCAGTGAAGGTGTTTTTAGTAGTAGGAGGAGTAGGAGGGGTGGAATGGGAGTGGGGGTAGGAGTTGGAGTAAGTGTGTGTGGGTGGGTGGGTGGGTGGGGGGGGGGGGACGGGGGGGAGGAGGGGGGGGGGAAGGGGGAGGAGAGCGGGTTCCCATGGACTTCGGGTACAGCTTTGGAACAGGCACAGCGGTGAGTGGCAGTGAAGTGTTTTTAGTAGTAGGAGGAGTAGGAGGGGTGGAATGGGAGTGGGGGTAGGAGTTGGAGTAAGTGTGTGTGGGTGGGTGGGTGGGTGGGGGGGGGGGGGGGGGGGAGGAGGGGGGGGGGAAGGGGGAGGAGAGCGGGT
This sequence comes from Chlamydomonas sp. ICE-L, assembly GCA_013435795.1. Taxonomy (NCBI): domain Eukaryota; kingdom Viridiplantae; phylum Chlorophyta; class Chlorophyceae; order Chlamydomonadales; family Chlamydomonadaceae; genus Chlamydomonas; species Chlamydomonas sp. ICE-L. The sequence continues at coordinate 2,591,186 of JACBWV010000506.1, forward strand.
TCCCATGGACTTTGGGTACAGCTTTGGGACAGGAACAGGGGTGAGTGGCAGTGAAGTGGTTTTAGTAGGAGGAGTAGGAGGGGTGAAATGGGACTGGGGGTAGGAGTTGGAGTAAGAGTGTGTGGGTGTGTGGGTGTGGGTGGGTGGGGGGGAGGGGGAGGGGGAGGAGAGCGGATTCCCATTGACTTCGGGTACAGCTTTGGGACAGGAACAGGGGTGAGTGGCAGTGAAGAAGTTTAGGAGTAGGAGTAGGAGAGGTGGAATAGGAGTAGGAGGGCTGGAATGGGAGGTGGAGGGGGAGGAGAGCTGGTTCCCATTAGATTTGGATGGAGCTTGGGGACAGGCTCAGCGGCAAGTGACAGTGAAGTAGTTTAGGAGTAGGAGGAGGAGGAGTGGAGTGGGAGTAGTAGCAGGGGGAGGGGGAGGGAAAAGGGAGGAGAAGGGGTGGGGGGGGGGAGGGGGAGGGAAGGGGGAGGAGAAGGGGGGGGGGGGGGGGCGGGGGAGGGAAGGGGGAGGAGCTGGTTCCCGTTGACTTTGGGTACAGCTTTGGGACAGGAACAGTGGTGAGTGACAGTGAAGTACTTTAGTAGTAGTAGAAGTAGGAGGGGTGGAATGGGAGTGGGGGTAGGAATTGGTGTAAAGGAGGGGGGGGGGGGGGGAGGGGGAGGAGAGGGGAGGCGGAGGAGAAGGGGGAGGGGGGACGAGAGCGGATTCTCATTGACTTCGGGTATAGCTTGGGGACAGGCGCAGCGGCAAGTGACAGTGAAGTAGTTTAGTAGTAGGGGTGAGAGTTTACACCCCAGACTACCATCACAGGCCCTCCCTTTCCCTGAGCGCGCACCCTTCCGCATTACCATTGCATGCAACTATGAATGTCTTGATACTCCACCTCACCATTGCAGGCCCTCCCTATCCTTGAGCGCAAGCCTTTCTGATCTGGCGTGTAGCATTCCGCTTTGCCATTGCATGCAACTATGATTGTATTAATACACCACCTCATCATTGCAGGCCCTCCCCATTCCTGAGCGCACGCCCTTCCGCTTCACCCATGACGCTATACTGCCATGGAGCCCTCTTTGGCTACCCATGGACTGGAAAACTGATTCACTGATTCACTATCAACTGTGGAAGTATGTCGCTGATCATATCACTGATTCACTATCAACTGTGGAAAAATGTGGAAAACTGATTCCCTGATTCACTGCTATCAATTGTTAACACCCCACATTACCATCACAGGCCATGATTTGTTTGTCCTCGACACGCCCCTGATGTAATGTTTTTTTTTGCTTTGTGTTTCCTTTTTTTTTTTTTTAAGCACTGAGTCTCATACACCCTCGCGGTGTCAAGTAGACTTTAACATGAAATTTAAATGTAAATGTAAATGTAAAAGGTCCTCCCTATCCCTGGCCCCATGCCCTTTCGCTTCTCTCGTCAAATGCGTGGCTTGTGGATCTCTCTTTGGCAACCTGTGGACTGGAGGAATCATTCACCGCTATCAATTGTGAAAGAGTTAATTACACACACACATTACCATTACAGGCCCTCCCTATCCTTGAGCTCATGCCCTTTCGCTTAAAGCGTCAAATGCCTGGCGCCCTAGGGCCCTCTTTGGCTACCTGTGGACAGGAGCAATCATTCACTGCTATCTATTGTGAAAGAGTTAATTACACTCCCCCACATTACCATTACAGGCCCTCCCTATCCCTGAGCTCATGCCTTTCCGCTTCACGCGTCAAATGCGTGGCGCCCTGGGGCCCTATGATGCACAGGAGCTGATGGTGGCGCCCATGGTAGCGGCTATGTCGGCTTTGTCGGAAGAGAGACAGGTGTTGGGCAGCATCCTAACCATTTTCATGAGAGAACCCCTGGCGGTGAGTGAATGTGGCACTTGTGAGGTGGTAGAGGGGGAGGAGGGGGGGGGGGGGGGGGGGGAGAGGGCACAATGGTAGCGTCTGGTGGCACCCATGGTGGCGGCTATGTTGGCTTTGTCGGAAAATAGGCAGGTGCTGGGCAGCATTCTCACTGTATTCATGAGGGAACCCCTGGCGGTGAGTGAGGGGGGCACTAGTCTGGTGTTACAGGGGGACGAGGGGGTGGGGAGGGGGGCACTTGTGAGGTGGTAGAGGGGGAGGAGGGGGGGGAGGGGGGGGGGGGGGCACAATGGTAGCTACTGGTAGTACCCATGCTAGCGGCTATGACGGCATTGTCAGAAGAGAGGCCGGTGTTGGGCAGCATCCTCACTATCTTCACGACTGAACCCCTGGCGGTGAGTGAGGGGGGCACTAGTGAGGTGGTAGAGGGGGACGAGGGGGTGGGGAGGGGGGCACTCGTCTGGTGTTAGAGGGGGAGGACGGGGGAGGACGGGAGGACGGGGGGGACGGGGGGGGGGGGGGGGGGGGGCAATGGTAGCTACTGGTAGTACCCATGGAAACGGCTTTGACGGCATTATCAGAAGAGAGGCCGGTGTTGGGCAGCATTCTCACTATCTTCACGACTGAACCCCTGGCGGTGAGTGAGGGTGGCACTTGTCTGGTGGTAGAGGACTATGGGGATGGGGGGGGGGCACTTGTCTGGTGTTAGGGAAGGAGGGGAGGGGAAGAGGGGGGGGGGGGGGGGGTATGGTAGCTACTGTTGGTGTCCATGGTAGCGGCTATGACGGCATTGACAGAAGAGAGACAGGTGTTGGGCAGTATTCTCACCATCTTCATGACGGAACCCTGGCGAGTGAAATATTTTCTACATATTAAGTGTGATGTATTGACGATATCATATCACATATCGCACAAATGAGATATCGTACAATATCATATCACATATTGCCCAATAATCTTGGGAACCTTTATGATATTGACATCCCTAAATATGAGCACCACCACCACCACACCACCACACCACCACCACCACAAACACCACCACACAACCACCACCACACCACCACCACCATCACCACCACCACCACCACCACCACCACCACACCAACACCGCAAACACCGCAAACACCACCACACCACCACACCACCACCACCATCACCACCACAAACACCACAAACACCACCACACCACCACACCACCACACCACCACACTACCACCACACCACACCACAACAGGAGGCTCGCAGCCTTGCTCAGTCATCACCAACACCAACACCACCACACAACCACCACACCACACCACACCACCACCACCATACACAGGAATGGTGCAGAGAAGCTCGCAGTCTTGCTCAGTCATCCACCACCACCACCACCAACACCACCAACAACAACTCACCACCACCAACACCACCAACACCACACAACCACACCACCAACACCCCATACACACTGACAAGAATGGTGCAGAGAAGCTCGCAGTCTTGCTCAGTCATCTATCACCACCACCACACCACCACCACCACCACCACCACCACCACCACCACCACCACCACCACACCATACACAGGAATGGTGCAGAGAAGCTCGCAGTCTTGCTCAGTCATCTGTCACCACCACACCACCACCACACCACCACCACCACCACCACCCCATACACAGGAATGGTGCAGAGAAGCTCGCAGTCTTGCTCAGTCATCTGTCACCACCACCACACCACCACACCACCACCACCACCACCACCACCACCCCATACACAGGAATGGTGCAGAGAAGCTCGCAGTCTTGCTCAGTCATCTGTCACCACCACCACACCACCATCACCACCACCCCATACACAGGAATGGTGCAGAGAAGCTCGCAGTCTTGCTCAGTCATCTGTGGCAAGTGGCGGCAAGGGAGCTGCTGTCACCATGGATGCCGAGAGTGTTGAACTACAGCACATCCACCTTAAGGTGTGTATGTATGTATGTATGTATGTATGTATGTATATATGTGTATTTGTTTTATTATGTGATATTGGTGGTAGCAACTGCTGACACCATGGATGCTGAGAGTGTTGAATTACAGCACATCCACCTTAAGGTGTGTATGTATGTATATATGTTTATTTGTTTTATTATGTGATATGGGTTGTAGCAACTGCTGACACCATGGATGCTGAGAGTGCTGAACAACAGCACATCCGCCTCAAGGTGTGTATGTATGTATATATGTGTATTTGTTTTATTATGTGATATGGGTTGTAGCAACTGCTGACACCATGGATGCTGAGAGTGCTGAACAACAGCACATCCACCTCAAGGTATGTATGTTTTTATTATTATTATTATATGATATTAATTGTAGCAATAATACACCACATACATGAATACACCAAATACATGAATACACCTCCATATAATACACATAATACATTATAATAGATTACGCGTACACACTAATACACCTCCATCTAATACACATGATGCATTAGAATATAATTCGCATGCGCACGAATATACCTCTATATAATGCACATAATACATTAGAATAGACTACACATAAACACGAATACACCGACCTATAATACACACGACATTCCCACACGCAGTTACAAAATCTTCAGAAGCATACATTCTTCCGGAAAGTTACAAAATTCTGTTACAAAATTCAGTTACAAATTCAGTTACAAAATTCAGTTAAAAAATCTTCAGAAGCATACATTCTTCCGGAAAGTATAGAATTATCTTAATTATTTGGGATTGGTCAAGTACCTTTAGCCTAACTGGCTACCATATGGAGTGTAAAGTACGTACATACAGCCTAACTGGCTACCCCCTGGATTGTAACATACGTACATACACATCTCTAATACATACGTATAAACATAGGTGAGCACCGCCCTTCGCAAGTTGTCCCACCACCACCCCTCTGCCACCACTCTTGAGCAGCTGGTTGTTAAACATGGCAGTGCGACGTATTGGGGGCAGATACAAACGCAAATACACGCACACAAATACACCTACATGAACACACATACACGAATACGCATTCCTACTCATACACAAATACACATACAGGAATACACATACACATCCATGTGCACACACACATACATGCATACATAGGTGAGCACCGCCCTTCGCAAGTTGTCCCACCACCACCCCTCCGCCATCACCCTGGAGGAGCTGACAGCAAAACATGGCAGCAAGAAGTACTGGGAGGCATTGACGGATGTGGTGACGGCACGTGGGCTGGCCCACCTGAGGTATCGCTCTACAGTGGACCTGGACAGCTCGCTCACTGTGGATGAGCAGGTGGGGGGGGGGGGGGGGAGGTAAGGGGTGTGTGGTGTGTGTAGGTGGGTAGGCGGTGTGGGTGGGAGTGTGGATGTGGGTGGGTTGGGGTGAGGGACAGAGGTTTAAGGTGGAAGGGGGGGGGGGGGGGCATGGATTGGTGAAGGATGAGTTCATTGTATGTGGGCAGTCCCTCAGATACTGCTCAATAGTGGGCCTGGACACCTCACTCCTGATACCCCCAACCCACCGCACCCCAAATACCCCGGTCCCACCCCAACCCTAATACCCCCAACCCAACCCAACCCGACCCTGATACCCCCAACCCAACCCAACCCAACCCTGATACCCCCAACCAACCTCACCCCTGATACAACCACCACACACTGCTCATGGCTCCCTTTTTTGTGTTGAAGGTGCGCTGCCTGCTTTGCCAAGCTTCTGACCCCAACATACTGGGGAGGACATGGGAAGGGTGGAAGCCGTGGTGCTAGGCATGGAGGGTGCCAACTCAGCAGCACATGGCGCCATGCCACCTCAGCAGCACATGCCGCCATGCCACCTCAGCAGCGCATGCCGCCATGTCACCTCAGCAGCACATGCCGCCATGCCACTTCAGCAGCACATGCCGCCATGCCACCTCAGCAGCACATGCTGCCATGCCACATCAGCAGCACATGGCGCCATGCCACCTCAGCAGCACATGGCGCCATGCCACCTCAGCAGCACATGGCGCCATGCCACCTCAGCAGCACATTCCGCCATGCCACATCAGCAGCACATGCCGCCATGCCACCTCAGCAGCACATGCCGCCATGCCACCTCAGCAGCACATGCCGCCATGCCACCTCAGCAGCACATGCCGCCATGCCACCTCAGCAGCACATGCCGCCATGCCACATCAGCAGCACATGCCGCCATCCCACCTCAGCAGCACATGGCGCCATGCCACCTCAGCAGCACATGGCGCCATGCCACCTCAGCAGCACATGGCGCCATGCCATCCAACCTACTGGGAAGGACATGGGAAGGGTGGAAGCTCTGGTTGCTAGACTCGCTAGGCGTGTTAAGCTTTTTCGTACATCTTGTGTACTGCCATCGACCTACCGAGCAGGGCTGCTCGTGGCCATAAGCGAAAGCGGACAGAAATTATCTGCGCACGTAGCTGACCCATTGGCGGGCAATATGATATACTCAAAATTTGATTCCGAGCAGTTGGGGTCATCTACGGCTTTGAATCGCAATATCGAAGAAAACTAGTACTAGGCGTGGAGGGCGTGGAGTCTTGAGGAAACTACTGGACAGTGCTGTTTTCCCCCCCACCTGATAAAGTAATGAGAACCCCTGGTGGGGCGTGGAATTAAGGCAGTAGAGAACAGGCTGCTACTTTACCTGGACAAAGCTACCATGGCGGTTGACAGCGACCGTGAACACTAAAGCGCACCTGAAGGGATTCGAACCCCGCACCTGCTTGTTTCAGCGAGCTCGACCTTTGAGCCAGTCGTCGAAACGGGATCCCCCACCAGGGTACTTCAGGAGGACCCCCAGCTGTGCTACCTAGGACGTGACCAATTGTGTAGCCTGAAACGGACTTCAATGGACCCTTCCCACGTTGCGGCATGCGACGCAACAGACTCTTCGACTTGCGTCTGCGACGAAGAACGCAGCATCTTGGACAACCCTGACCCCCACATATACATTGGTCTAGTGGTAGACCAAATCACTTTGAGGATGAAGAGTCGGGGGTTCGATTCCCCCTACGGTCGCTCTTAGCGTTGCAGGTCGTTGTCAACCGCGATGGTAGCTTGTCCAGTTGAGGTAGAAGACCGCTCTCTACCGGCGTACGACGGGTTCCCTTAACACCACGCCCCACCAGGCGTTATCATTACCTTTGCCCCCCACATGATAATCTAGTGTAGATCTTGAAGTCCCATTTCGTGTGAAGGTGCCCCCATCGGTAAAGTGATTGTTTGGGTTGCAGTCTTTTTTGCCCTTCCTGTCACGGTTGGGCAAGTCCCTTAAGCCTATTTGGCCACCTCCTAGACTGTAACATACATACATACACCCCTGGGGTCCCTTCGTCTTCGTATATGAAAACGGTGACTACGGGTAGCTCCGGCTTATGCTGTGGTGTCCTAAATCCCACGTCCTGAGAGGGACTCCATTACTCGGCTGTAATAATGTCAATTTCAATTTTATACCCCTGGGGCACTCCGCTCACCCATGATAATGCACCCTTCCAAGCCAAATCAAAGGTGACGAAGACCCACCAAATTAGAAGTGTAGGACTGTAGGCCAGAAGTGTGAGGACAGCACTGGACAGTGCTCTGTTATGCCCCGCATGATTATCTAGTGCTGACCTTGACGTCACGAAGTTTATTTATTTATTTATTTATTTATTTATTTATTTATTTATTTATTTATTTACTTATTTATTTCCATAAGTGCCTAGGTCCGACCCTGAGTGGTACGGATGGTTTTCACCTATTACCTAAAGTCCAAAGAAAACTTTTGTTTGCTAATAAGTTACCTAACCACATCAGTTCAACATATAACATTACATTACATGTTAAAGTCTACTTGACACCGCGAGGGTGTATGAGACTCTGTGCTTTAAACAAAAAGAAAAAGCACCCACAAAGCAAAAAAACCCAGTACGTCAGGGGGGTGTCGAGGACAAACAAACCAAACTCCCAACCACCGTTTTGGTGGCGTAGGTATTAAACCCCCTAGAGCAGGACCCAGATGTCAACCACTTACAGTGGCGGAGGTAAGAAGCTAACAAATGAGAAGGTATATAAGAATACCCAAATGAGAAGGAATAGAAATACTCAGAGTTGGGTTCTCTCAGGTGGTGGGAAGCAGGCAAAGCAAAACATGTGATTTTTCACTATGGGGCTCCCTAAGTCGGTACGGATTTTACGTAGAAGTGGAACGGAGCCTATCGCTATCAAAAACAAGTTTTTGTAAAATAAAAGTAGGTAGCCCTATTGTGCACATCTTTCCTCACAAGCAATTGTTACATCAGGTTTTGGATGGCAGTACATGGGCAGTGCGGGTGAATATGGACCACCAAAAGACTGATTATTTACATATTGTGGGTGCCCTAAGTGTGGTACAACGCTGCACAACCTGAATTGTTTCATTTGGGGTCTTAGATTTGGGTCATAACACGAAGACTTACTTTTTTGTTTGTTTTTGAAATTTGAAATTTCAAAAATCAAATGTTTTCAACTTTGTTTCAAACATCCACATCTGAAGTTAGTTTTTGATTTGGGAAAGGGGGGTGAAATCTCAAGTTGGGAGGTGGGACTGGGAGGTGATCAGGTGAATTTTCGAGTTGTACTGCTATCTCAGTAAATTCCGAGGCCAAGGCTGAAGCGCAGCATCCGAACTTGTGGTAGGGGTTTGATAAGCCTTTCGTCCCGCGGTAACATGATTCGGAATAGCTCGCACGGCCTCGTGTCTGGCGCGATCTGGATTTGTACCACAATTTATCGCACATCTGATGTACTGCCACCAGCCTTCCGTACAAGGTTGCTCGCGACCGCATGCGAAAGCCCTTTTTTTTTTTTTTTTTTATGGACTTATTGATTTATTGATTGATTGGTTGGTTGGTTGGTTAGTTGGTTGGTTGGTTGGTTGGTTGGTTGGTTGGTTGGTTGGTTGGTTGGTTGGTTTGTTGGTTTGTTGGTTTGTTGGTTTGTTGGTTTGTTGGTTTGTTTATTTATTTATTTATTCATTTTTTTTTTTTTTTTTTTTTTTTTTTATTTATTCATTCATTAGAAGCAGCCGAGGAAGCTGCCAGGTTGGCCAAGAAGAAGGATGACAAAGAGAGGTCCCAAAGCCGCCTACAAATCTATAACGATTTGAAAACAAAGGCAGCACGCATCGTTGCAGTGAAGGCAATGGATGGCACCGACAGCATCCCCAACAACATCGAAATCCCTGATTTGAAGAAGCGATTTCTGAACACAGCTTGGGAGATGATAGATTTGAAAACTGCTGCCAAAGTTGTCAATGAAGGCGTTACCACTGTCCTTCACGCCGTCCCCTTGGGGACCAACACGTGATGAGGAAAAGCTTTCAATGTGAAACTACCATACCTAGGTTACCACTCATTTATCGCAACTCCTTACTCCACACCCCTCGCAGTGAACGCTGGAACGCAGTGGACCTGGCCTGGACCCCTCATCACTGTACCGCGGCGCTGTCAGTCTGTACTGGGTTTCAGGCTCATTAAACGCCGGCCACCAGACCTTATCTCCCTCATTTATCGCAACTCCTTACTCCACACCCCTCGCAGTGAACGCTGGAACGCAGTGGACCTGGCCTGGACCCCTCATCACTGTACCGCGGCGCTGTCAGTCTACACAATTATTTACTCATCAATCCCCCCACAACCTACTCAGGAAATGCGAAATTTCCGCAATCACGCCTAAAGACGTGATTGCCGTGGAGCTCGTACCTCGCTCCCGTTGATTCCTCTGCTCTTCACATTCACCTCCTTTTCCAGACACCTCCTGTTCAGACTTTCTCAGGTATGCTTAGGTATGCTTCCTCCTGTGGTCCAAGTTTCTTTTCAACTTCTTCTTTTCTCCACCCTCATTCCTTGCCCACAGCCTAACGCTCCACCTACACACACTGTCCCCCTCTCTCTCAAATATGGTCACAAAAAATCATAATCACACCCCTTCAACCTCACACTGCCAAACACTCCCCCCTCCTCCCACCTCCCCCCCCCACACACACACCCCTCTTGACCACCATCCCCACAATCTCACTCCCCCACCACACCGCCCATAACCACTCACTCACCCCCCTATCACAACACGTTCTTACTACAAACCACCACCAACCTTCACATCACACCCCTCACCCCCACCCCACCACCACAACCCTGGCCAGGGCGTGCGAGTCGCCTAGACCGGTCTGGGCCAGTAAATCCCCTCCAAACACACACACTCACACCTTCCCTCTTCACCACCTAACCCACACTCACTCCCCCACCACATCACACATAACCACACACTCTCCCCCCATCACCACACGTTCTTACACACCCCTCACTCCCCCACCACATCACACACAACCACCTGGTCTGGGCGTGAAATTCGCCCAAATAGACCGGTCTGGGCGCGAAAATCGCCCAGACCATAGTTCCACTGGAGATGGCTCTTTTCCTGGCTTGCCGAGGTTTACCTTAGCGGTTAAAGGGCGGCGTTAGATCGCAGGACACGCAGGCTGAGTTACAAATGTGGTGTGTTCTACATCCCTTGTGATCTACAGTACCCTTGCTGTATCGACCCTACTTGCGAGAGTAGGAAGGGGGTGGTGAGGTTCGATTCCTCAGTATTTTGGCGTCCTGGCCCTAAGCAAACCTTGTAGGGAAGTACTGTCGGATTTCTGCCCTCGTGGTGGTTCTCTAGTTATGTCTCCTTGATTCCGCCTCTAACGACCATGGCAGGGAGCTTGTCTGCCGTGGTCAACAGGGGTAGTGGTGAATGTTCGTTTGGTCGTGGGTTGGTGTCTCTCACCAACCCTAAGTGCGCCTACTTTGCATATTGTAGGAGTGGCACCACCATTCGAACTGAATCCTCCGTGTCGCTGGTTTGTGTCAGGAGACCCACCTCCTGGGGTGAAAGTCCTTTCACATCTAAAAAAAAAAAAAAAATGTGTGTGTGCGTGCGTGATTGGGGATATGTGTGTTTTTCGTCAATTTAGCCAGATGCCCCATGCTAGATTGGGCCAAATGAGCCTACAGTTGATTTGTACTCCCTGAACATGTTGTTGAAGCGTTGAGACCATTGGAGCAGGATAGCGACGTGTCCACACCTTTTCCGGGTTCCGAAACCACAAAAAACACGTTATTTTGGTGGTTCTCGTCAATTTAGCCACTTGTATCATGCTGGTTTGGACAAATTGCCGTGCCTATAGTTTATTTGTTTTCTAAAAGTTTATGAGGTAACGCGCGACTGTGTACCAAAGCGCGGCATACGAGACACACATTTCGCAAGAGCAGCCACGAGGGCAGCAACAAGGTTCACGAGGGCAGCAACAAGGATAGACACACCGCACACCTCACACCGCACGCAAAACAACCCTAGTTACAGCGGGGCTACCCATCCCCATCCCCATCCCCAGCGGATCCCTTGGTCCAATTGGTCCAATCCAACACAAGGGAGGTCACGCCCTTGTTCGCCAACCATGCGGATATTACCATTATAACGCATTGTAATCACTCCCAGAGCGTTACACATCAGTTTGGATTGGCCAGGGACACTCTGAGGCCCCAAATTCCCGTCTAAGGGCCCAATTTGACTGCCCGCCCCCATTCTAGGTGCCGAATGAACTTTTTTCAAAAAAATAATGATAGACCATAATAATATGGACTTCAGGTACTACTGGCCGTTTTTTGTAAAATTCCATTTTCGAGTGAAATCCACTACAGGGGCAGCAGCCATCAAGCACAACCGCCCTGTCAGGCTGTACAGCTGCTTGGGCTGTACTGCCAGGTGTGGATGAGCTGGTAATACCAAGGTCTGAGCTGGTTTTACCAGGACCTCAGCTGGCACCACAGCAGATGAAAATAACGTCTCTGCCTCTCTGGACACGTTGACATTTCCGATCCGCCTTGCTAAGATTCGCGTTCTCGGTCCCGCCCCTTCCTTGATGTCTGACACTTGAGCATATCCATTTGTTGTCCTCCTTCTGCATCGACAGAGATGGCCCGTGCCAGTTTATCTGAGGGCGAGGTTGTAATGTCGTATAGCGGTATAGGTCAGAGGGGTAAAGATAGCCATCAATATTCTCCACTATCGCAGAGAGCGGGATTGTTTTTGATAACTTACCCCTTTTCAATGATGCAAGTTGACGCTATCATAGACAGTGAATCCATTCTGACAATAGCAGTCTATGCCCAGGTTAAATAATCAAAGATGCAGGTGATGCTCAAGGTAAGCCCCATGATGCACTTCAGGATTCCACTCTGTCATTGTATCAGCCCAGACCACAGCAGGGTACTACTTCTTGCCGAATTGGTCAGCGCTTAAAGCGCACAAACGTCAAATTGGTCAGCGCTTTTTAGTGTAAAAAGCGCAAAAACTGCGTGCTGCGTCCACAGGGGGTTGAAAAAACTGCGCAGTGGGGCTCAAAAAGCGTGCGTGGAATCGCACTGCCGTGCGCACTTTGTAGTACCCTGGACCACAGTGGAGTACTGCTGCTGTGTCGTGTCATCCGTGCTACTTAGAGTTAGTTTGTGTCAGTGCCAGCTTTTATGCTCATTTTACAGCATCGCCATGTCCCAAACCCCGGAGGGCTGAATTGGATCTGCTCCAGTGCTTATTTTGGCACACATCGTGCTCGACCAGAAGCCCCCCTGCCCCCCATGTTTGTTACAGGGGAGGGGGAGACAATTGGGCTCAAGGGAGTAGGCAGGAGCAAGGGGGGAAGTAATGTGTTCTGCTATAATTGCCAACATAAAGAACCTCATAACAATTATTCTAACAAAAAAATGGAACGCAGGACCAGGGTAGTTCAAAACGTACATGTTTGCGTGACAAAATCCAAAAACACGCACACTCCAGAGCGGTGAGTGCGTGCTTTCACGCACACTGTAACTGGGATGTGCGTGTGTTCACGCACAGTTTGAAAGTTGTTTGTAGATTTCAACTGGGACGTGCGTGTTTCCCGTTTTTCACAGGGTTTCACGCACACTTTGACATTTGGAACCTGGCGTATATAACCTTATAACAATTCTTCTTGGACATTTGGTACAGGTCAAAGGTCACACACGGCCAGCAGCCCCATTCAAGGTTGTAAAAGAGCAGGGCACAGGGAACGGCAAAAAGCCGGCCAAGCCACCAGCCGTGGGTTTTAAATTTAAAGGATTTTCACCCCAGGAAGTAGGACCTGGCAGCAAGGTACTTCAGGAGGACCCCCGCCTCTGCTGCCTGAGACGCAACCAATTTTATAGCCTGCGTCCTGCGACGCAACGGACCCTTCCTTCTGGTCAACAAACCCTCCGTACGGTGCGACCTGTGACGCAACGGACTCTTCGTCGTTGCGTCGGCGACGGAGGACGCAGCATCCTGAACAACATTGCCTGGCAGCACTTATTGAGGGGGCCACAGCCGGGTCAGTAAGGCACCTTGCTACGTTGGTGCATGTCATGCACAGCCACCAACCTCCAGCTCATGCACGGCCATCAGCCCCATACAAAGTTGCAAAAGAGCAGGGCATACGGAAAGGGGAAAAGCCGGACAAGCCCCCGGCTGTGGGTGTACCCTCGTGGGATCTGGCAGCACTAATTGAGGGAGCCACAGTCGGGTCAGCGGAAAGGAGTTCGAGGAGGATAGTGGCCACGCTCATTGCGTCCGGTAAGTTGTCACCCTCAGAAACGAAGGCAGATAGGAGTACGTACGGCAAGCCACGCTCTGTGCATTGGCTCAGCAAGGGCCAAGGGGGCAGCAAGCCGTGGCAAGCTTTTTCCTCTGCATGGTTGTGTTGTGTTGTGTTGTGTTGTGTGTTGTGTTGTGTAGTGTTGTGTTGTGTTGTGTTGTGTTGTGTTGTGTTGGGTGCGGGGTGCGGGGGGGGGGGGGGGCTTTCTTTTTTTCAATCAAACAAACAATAGCCAGGGACAAAGGCTTCAGGATAGTACCGTACCGACAGCAAAAAATGACGTTTTTAGAATTTGACGTTTTCCTTTGGGGGTGACTCGAAGGGGTCAAAACAGGGTACTGCAGGATCAAACCCGGGTCACACTGTGCCCTAGGGTGGGCATAACCATTCTGCCGTTGCGCCAGTCCTGGGTTTGGCTGGGGCTCAATCGCGTCGCCGACAAATAAAACCGTCACATTTACAAAACGTTAAATTTTGCTGTCAGTACTGTATTAGGAATAGGAACGGATGGGCTGGTATTCTACAATCGTACAATGGCCTTCCGCAACTGTATTCCACAATTTCCAATCATGTATCCATTTCAAAACATGGAAGCAATAGCAAAACGCACCTTCCAAAAACGAGTGCTCCAGCTGTGTCCATCCTTTAGCAGCACAAGTCTCGGCAAGGCTAGTATCACTTGCAAGGAACCTGGGTGGGGGTGTGGGGGGGGCTTAGTGCTGGATGTGGAAAGGGAATCGGTGATTAATGGCTGTTGTGTGCTGCACGTGTGTCCATCCTTGAGCAGCACAAGTCTCTGCAAGGCTAGTGTCACTTGCAAGGAACCTGGAGTGGGGCAGAGAGCAAATTCATCGTAAGGATTAGGCATTGCCTGGGTGCTGGCCCTTGTAACATACATACCATAAACCACAAGCCTAGTACCTTAACCTTAGCACCACTACATTTGGATGGGCAGGACAAACACCTTCAGCTTTGAACCACTACATGACAAAAACAAAGAACTGCCCAATACCTGGTTGCTGCTCCTTGTAACTGCTTGTATGCTTGCAGCCCTGCATCTAGACCACACACTACAAGCCTGGTACCTTGAGCTTAGCACCACTAAATTTGGATGGTCAGGACAAAAACACCTAAAACCCTAAAACCCTGCGCCTTGTAACTGTTTGTCTGCTTGCAGCTGAGCATACAGACCACACACCACAAGCCTGGTACCTTGAGCTTAGCACCACTACATTTGGAAAAGCTTGACACCATGAGCTTTGAAACACAACGTGACTTCAACACAGAGCTGCTTATTACCTGGCTGCTGGCTCCTGTAACTGCGGGTCGGCTCGCAGCCCCGCATACAGACCTCACACACCAAGCCTGGTACCTTGAGCTGAGCACCACTACATTTGGATAGGCTGGACACACACCTCGAGCTTTGAAACACTACTCTTTTGTAGGAGTAGCAACGCCATTAAATCTGAATCCTCGGTGTCGCTGGTTTGTGACGGGAGACCAACCTCCTGGAATGACATTCCTTTCACAACTAAAAAACACTCTGAGACTAAAACTTTGTGAATAAAACGTATGCTATGTGAATACTAGAACTTATATTACTAATGTGAATACAACTTATACTATGTGACTAAAACAAAGAGCTGTGCCGTACCTGGTTGCTGCCCCTTGTAACTGCTTGTCTGCTCGCAGCCCCGCATCTAGACCACACAAAACAACGATCTGGCTGACTCCTCTCGTGGCGGCCCATTCCATGAGGCTGGCAGCAAACTCAGCCTGGCGTCCTTTGACTGCAGGGGCGCGCTGTTGTAGGAAGAAGACACTGGGGGTGGGGCCTGGAAACACATGTAAAGTGTTGGGATTAGGTAGATAGGTGGAAGAGTGTTGGAGTAGGTAGTGGGGTAAATGAAGCATACTTCCTGGGGTGAAAACCCTGGAAATAAAACATGTATACAACTCAGCTTGGCGTCCTTTGACTGCAGGGGCGCGCTGTTGTAGGAAGAAGACACTGGGGGTGGGGCCTGGAAACACATGTAAAGTGTTGGGATTAGGTAGATAGGTGGACATAGACGTGAACGTGAAAGAAGCCTGGTGTCCCTTGACTGCAAGGGCGCGTTGTTGTAGGAAGAAGACACTGGGGATGGGCCCTGGAAGAGTGTGTGGTAGGTAGTGGGGTTAATGAAGCGTACTTCCTGAGATAAAACTCTTAAATAGACAAATAAAAACTCAGCCTGGCGTAGTGGGGTCGCTGGACTGCAGGGGCACGCTGTTGTAGGAAGAAGTCACTGGGGGTGGGCCCTGGAAGAGTGTGTGGTAGTGTTGGGGTTAGGGAATGCCTGGTGGGGCGTGGTATTAAGGGAGCCCTGCCTTATGGCGGTAGAGAACAGGTTGCTACTATACCTGGACAGTGCTACCATGGCAGGTGAGAGCGACCGCGAACACTAAAGCGCACCCGTGGGGGTGGGTGAGGGTGGGTGGGAGGATGAGGATGGGTGGGTGGGAGGTTAGCTGAGGAGCTGGGACACAATGTTCTCACACCACACACACAGACATCACCACACACAGACACAACTACGCGCATACATCACCACCACACAGACACAACTAAGCGCATACATCACCACCACACAGACACAACTACACACAGACATCACTACACATAGACACAACTACACACAGACATAAACACACACAGACATAACTACACACAGACATCACCACACACAGACACAACTACACACATAAACCACCACACACACACACAACTTCACACAGATATCACCACACACCCACAACTACACACATACATAAACACACACACACACCAGGGAGCTGGTAGAGTTCCATTCCTGTGGTGAGCTCCCTGGTGTGTGTGTGTTTATGTCTGTGTGTAGTTGTGTCTATGTGTAGTGATGTCTGTGTGAAGTTGTGTCTGTGTGTGTTTATGTCTGTGTGTAGTTGTGTCTATGTGTAGTGATGTCTGTGTGTTGTTGTGTCTGTGTGGTTCCATTCCTGTGGTGAGTAGCCTGGGTCCTCCATAGTGTGAGGTTTGTTACCCACTGCTATCACTCTACACATGCATCATCACAAACAGACACAACTGCACACATACGTCACTACACGCAGACACAACTACACACACACACACACACACACCTGGGAGCTGGTTGAGTTCCATTCCTGTGGTGAGCAGCCTGGGTCCTCCACAGTGTGGGGGTGGTTGCCCACTGCTATCACTCTACGCATACATCATCACACACAGACACAAGTACACACATATGTCACCATACAGAGACACAACTACACACAGACATAAACACACACACACCAGGGAGCTGGTTGAGTTCCATTCCTGTGGTGAGCAAGCCTGGGTCCTCCATAGTGTGGGGGTTGTTGCCCACTGCTATCACTCTACTCATATATCATCACACACAGACACAAGTACACACATATGTCACCATACAGAGACACAACTACACACAGACATAAACACACACACACCAGGGAGCTGGTTGAGTTCCATTCCTGTGGTGAGCAAGCCTGGGTCCTCCATAGTGTGGGGGTTGTTGCCCACTGCTATCACTCTACTCATATATCATCACACACAGACACAAGTACACACATATGTCACCATACAGAGACACAACTACACACAGACATAAACACACACACACCAGGGAGCTGGTTGAGTTCCATTCCTGTGGTGAGCAAGCCTGGGTCCTCCATAGTGTGGGGTTGTTGCCCACTGCTATCACTCTACTCATATATCATCACACACAGACACAAGTACACACATATGTCACCATACAGAGACACAACTACACACAGACATAAACACACACACACCAGGGAGCTGGTAGAGTTCCATTCCTGTGGTGAGCAAGCCTGGGTCCTCCATAGTGTGAGGGTTGTTGCCCACAGCGGGGAGTACATTATCATCCTCTAGGTAGCCTACCAACAGGAGGTGTAACGAAGTGATGACCAAGTCAACGGCAAGCTCACCCACATTGGCAAAGGTGACAGAGGCGCAAGGGACGGGCTTAGTGTGGATAGTGGTGGGATGGAGGTGGTAGGAGGGAGGGGGGGAGGTGGGAGGTGGGAGGAGGTAGGTTGAGGTAGGATGGAGGAGGTGAGGCAAGGTGGTAGGCGGGAAGGGTGGGATCAGGTAGGAGGCAGGGAGGTGGAAGGTGGGAGGGAGGCGGTAGGAGGTGGGAGGTGGTAGGAGGAGGTGGGAGGGCGAGGAGGTAGGTGGTTAGGGGAGGTGGTATAGTAGGTGGTAGGTGGGGAGGGGCGGGTGGTAGGTGGTGGGGGTTGGTAGGGTGAGGTGGTATGGTGGAGGAGGTATGGTGGTAGGTGTGGGGTGTGGTAGGTGGTAGTGGTAGGTGGTAGGTGGTAGGTGGTAGGGTGGTCAGGGTGGAGGAGGTAGGTTGGAGTGGTAGAGTGGTAGGTGGTGGAGGTGGTAGGTGGTAGGTGGTAGGTGGTAGGTGGTAGGTGGGGGGTGGTAGGTGGTAGGTGGTAGGTGGTAGGTGGTAGGTGGTAGGTGGTAGGTGGTAGGTGGTAGGAGGTAGGTGGTAGGTGGTAGGTGGTAGGTGGTAGGTGGTAATAGGCGGGTGGGTGGGGGGAAGGTAGGTGGTGAGGTCGGTATGGTGGTAGGTGGGGTCGTGGTAGGTGGTAGGTGAGGTGTTTGGAGTGGTAGGTGGTAGGTGGTAGGTGAGGTGGTACCTGGGTAGGGTGGTGAGATGGTCAGTAGGTGGTAGGTGGTAGGTGGTGGATGGTAGGTGGGGGTGTGGTCGGACGGGTAGTGGTAGGTGGGGGTGGTAGGTGGTAGGTGGTAGGTCGGTAGGGGTAGGTGGTTAGGTGGTAGCGGGGTTGTTGGTGAGGTGGTTAGGTGAAGGTGGTAGGTGGTAGGTGGAGGGGGTATAGGGTGGGTGGAGTGGGTATGGTGGAGGTGGTAGGTGGGAACGGAGTAGGTGGTGGTCGGTAGGTGTAGGTGGGTAGGTGTAGTGTGGTAGGTGGTGGGGGGGGTGGGGGGGGTAGGAGGTGGTGGAGGGTGGAGTAGCGGGGAGGGGTGGGTACTAGATGGGAGGTGGTAGGTGGTAGGGGAGGTGGGAGGT